>JARKIA010000280.1:0-210633 GCA_029289565.1 Mycena galericulata | reverse complement strand
TTTTCTGAAATTTTGTGCGGACTTTGGGATCCGACCTATATTAGGGTAATCATCGGTCCATGTCGCCTATCTTACCTGCTGTCAAAAAACGGTTATTCCCATGGAAAATTAGGAGTTACCCCATCGGTACGGTAGGCCGGAACGCTGAGGTTGATTTCGGATTTTGATATCCGTCCCGGACACCGCCGATGGCCTGCATGATGACAGCATGTCAACCAAACACCACGAAGCAACGCATGCGCGTCGCGTCGTGTGCACCATAGTCAGTGATCTATAGCCCCTTGTGAGGGTGATGACCTTCCATCTGTATTACAATGTCTGTAGCATACTTACCCATAATGAAGGGCTGCCAGGCCGTGAACAATATATGACCAGAATGGGGCACAGCCCCACAGAGACGTTAAGGACTCTGTAGCATGACTAAGCCTTGCTACAGACTCTTTATCGTTCTCTGCCATTATGTAAGCATTGCAAGTTCAGGAAATCACCAGGTCCTTTGACTCTTTGAGGCTTGAATCTTCTGGGCATCTGCGGCCTGATTTCAGGCTGTCGGCGGTTTGACGGCACCGGCTGGAAACACGGCCGTACACGGCGTCGATTCCATACATACGGCAGTCCCGAAAGCAAAGACTGACCAACAACGGATCAATCCAATGGACACGGCGTATCTTGCCAACCGCTTTCCGACCGCCATTGCCGCCCATCCGATCTCACCATTCCGAACAACATCAGTGTACAGTACAGTAGGGTAAAGCTCTACAGGCTTTTCTCCATTCTGTCTTGCTGTATGTATACGGCGTTTTTAAGCTATACATACTATGTGGGTTATGTTAGGATTTGAGTTAAACGGGACGGACACGGCACGGGTTCAGCCGTAATTACGTATAAATTGACAGCCGGTCAGCAGCCTCAAGGGAATCCATCAGTTAACATCACGCTATTTTTCTACGACAAAGAGGAATTTATTTGCACCGGAAGTTATTCTATGTACGATGCTGCGGCCCGGCAATTATTAAATAAGGTATGCATTATGATACTTGCTCCTCAAAAATCTCCAGGAGAAAATCGGGCAGTAACGAGCGAAGCAGGTCGCACAGTTTTTTTTGGAGCAGAGATGAGGTGAAGGACGGCTCTAATCCAAGTCTGGCTACTACTTTGGTGACCCGATTTCTGACTGGCAACGAGATATGTATACGGACGGTTGGAAACATGTTGAGTCGATTTTATCGCTGGATGCCTCGCATGGGACGTCTCAGGGCGGCGCTTCGTGTCGCTAATACCACGGCCGCGGCCCCGCCTTTCAGCGCGTCATTGCAGCGCAGGCTCGCTTTTTTGAGGCGAATGGTGCGCTGAAACCCAGTTACCAGGGCAAACGTGAGAAGTCCAACGGCCTTCTCGACGACGAAGGGTTTTACTTGGGTGGGGAGGAGGATGGAGAATACCAAATGAAGGGATGGGAAAGAGAAGGAGATGGTGGTGATTCAGGAATAGTGTATGAAACAAATTGAGATGAGAACACAAAAGAACACACCTGAGTGTACCATTGACAAGGTGCTTGCCAAGGAGCTGCTGAGGAGCAAAACAATTGAGAGGGTTAGTAATAGACAAGGAAGCACACACCTGCATCACTATCTTATCTTATCATACTTGTTGCCATCAATGATTCATCAAACACGAACAACGATCAAACGTGCATTGCACAGCCATCCGTTTTCGAGGATCCATCAACAAAAGGGGGGCAAGCCCCCTAATAAACTTGAATCTGACGTCCGTCGAAATGTGAAGTATGTTTTGTATGCCGGTGCCCGGCTACAATAGAGGGGGGGGGGCTTGCGTAAATTTAGGGATCGGCACCGTAGTACGTACCGTCTAGCCGTATCCTGACTGTACGGTACGGCAACTTTACGGCTCCGGATCCCGTATACGGGTGCCAATATTTGTGCCGAACAAGGTGGGTGGGATCGAGTATGGCAGATTCAGTGTTCTTAAGCCTCCTTAAGGCTCTGTTGAGCCTGCACTTCCACACCTGCGCGCTCAATCACGCGTTGTAAATGAGCCGTACCGTAACCGTAACCGTACGAGGCTTCTCAGAGGGCCTTACGGGACGGTACGGTTATGCCGTATAGCCGTATGCCGTATGCCGTATATACGGTTACGGTGCCGATCCCTACACGGTAAATCTCAGTCTTAGTTACTCGGCCTCTTGTACATTAATAATCAAATACATACTGACTAAGATCCATACCATACTTGGGGTGGGGCCGTGGCGTAGCCCGGCAAAACTCGTACTTATGTCCTTATTTTTTCTAGTACTTGGTCCGGAGCCTTGGATGCTGAGCACAGGCTGATGCGCTCAGAAGAGCGATCAACTGTGCGTGAGAGGCTGCAGTATCAATATTCAGTTGGAATGGGTCAGGTCCACTGGCATACCAAGAGATGGCTGCATCTCGCTCACAAAATATTTCCAACAAAGCGGGGATTGAAAAAAGAATGAGTGAGAATTGTGTTGTATGTCTTTCTGTACACACCATAATGATAGCTGACGTCGTACTCAAGAGAGCTCCGTCTTCTTTTCATATTTTGGGGCTCTTGCTCCTCCTCTTCATCCTTGTTCGATCCCCCCGAGCTCTCTTCAAGATACAACGTCCGCTGAAATTCAATGGGAATGTGAGCTCTTGGGGCTGGTTGGGAAGTACTGCTGGAATAAACTCCCCCTGTTGCATCTGCTCATACATATCTCACAGATAGCGCGGGGAAAACTCTTGATCACAAACACAACCGCTCCTCATCCTCTGAGAGGACCACAATGTCAGGACTGACCTGAGGTAGGCGCAGTCCGCATCCATCGAGTCACTGCGCGTGACTGATGGGTGGGAAGGCGCGATACGCCTCCCTTTAACATTATCCCTGGCTACACCGGGTCCCTCCTGTGATAGTCAGTCTTGTTGCTCTCGGGTATTACAGGGCAAAGCAAAGAGCAGCAGGTCAGTACCTCCTGCAATATTTCCGCTCCAAGTCCAAAATTTGCCCTGAGCGGATGAAAAATTCGAACAGATGGTAGATATTGACGTGGAGAAAGCAATAAATCGGAGTACGTTGGAGGTACTAACCAGAAATCTGGTGTAGATGTTGATGTTGAAATGAGAATTGACCCGCCTCCAGTTAATGATATGCAAGCACACATGAATTTGGACAACCCGGGTCTACGCGATGTGACGGGAGTGGATGTTTGCAAGATGATATCAGTGACAACTATGATTTAAGTGAAATGACGGAAGCTTGCACCACCGAAACTGGCTGGGAAATTGAGAACTTAGCCGCTCCGCAGGGTTCAGCACTCTCTGTGATTCTTTTCCTCATCTCCATCAACCGCCTCCTCCGCAAGCTCTCTAGTATCAACGTGGACATTTTCTGGCTGGGCGGCTTCGTCGACGATGTCAATTTCTCGGCGGCGAGTCCCTCCATCCTCCGTAACGTCCAGAGCCTTGAAGCGGCAGGTGTGGTGGCGAAAGAGTGGGAGCGGGAGGATGAGGCATGTTTCGAGAGCGAGAAGACGGAACTCATCCACTTCCAGGCAGACCGGAAGGACCTTTCCGGTGTCTCCATTCGGTTCGATGGCCAAGTTATAGTGCCTTCGAATCGATGAAATGGATCGGGGTTTGGAGGGACGGCAAACTCTCGGGCTCAAAACACATCCACGTGCGTGCAACATCGGCGATGAGAGCGCTCAACGCCTTTTTTTTTTTTTTTTGAATCTTTGTTTTATATCCTGTGTGTCTAAGACATATGGTAGATATAAATCTGGCTAGTGTATCGTAGGGTATCGTATCGGGTCCATAAAATGGTGGCAGTAAAAATCGTTCATACTCGAAAACTTAGCAAAACCGTGACAGGACGGCTGCAAAGCGGGAAATCCGCGAGGTATAGGGGTATGTGGCCAAAGCCTCTAGAGGGAACTAGATGTCGTGATGTTAAATAGTAAGATATACGTAGGAGAGAGAGAGAAAAAGAGTCTAAAAGAAATCTACTCGGGGCGGTCTAGCGGCTTGAAGTCTCCGAAGACAGAATGGAATCGGCCTGTGCGCTGGATGTACGCGAAGAGATCGGGCAGTATCTTGGGATCGGAAAGCAGGTGCTTGGAGTAGCGGGCGAGGCGGTTGGTGGCGTGTAGTGCACGTCTGGCTTGTTCGTGTGCTGGGCAGAAATGAAGGAAATGGTCGACGGTTTCGTCAACCATGTCGCAGCACGGGCAGGTGGGGGTCGGGGATTTCTTCAGGCGAAATAAATGGCGGGCGAGGGAACGTGGCGAGAGCGAAGCTGGAAGAGGAGGGAGGCATGCTTGCGAGGAAGAGAAGAGGAGAGTTTGCGAAATTTCGCCGAGGGAGCCGATTCGTCCACATCTTTGATGCGGGCGTACCGGGCCGACCTCTTGAATTGCTTCTTCGCGATCTTCTGCAGCAGTCTCGTGTGGGTGAGAGCCAGCGCCGACTTGCTGAAGGGCAGGTTCTTCAAGACCTTGGAGGCCTTCCGAAAGTGCCCGACTGCGCGGCACGCTTTGCTGCCTCATCGGCTGCCTCGTTCCCAGGAATGTCGACATGGCCCGGAGTCCAGTCAATACGCAAACGAAATTCGCGATGCTCGCGTCGCGCCTTCCCAACTGTCTGTGGAAAATGTCCAGATATGTCGTCCGACACCTGGCTTGGCACTGCTAGTGGCCTGATCGCGGACGTGTTGTCCAAGCCCAGAGGTAAGATCCCAGTCACCTGCTCATCAGTCTCTTCTCTGAAGCACTCCAGTGCCAGTACCTCCCCCACTCCTTCAGCTTCATAGACCCCGTACCGCCTCGCCGACCCCAGCCGCACCCCTTCACCCTCTTCACCACTCCATCCACACACAAAATCCCCGCCGCGCCAACCATCCCATCGATAAGCGAGCCATCCGAAAACAGCGTCACTCTCGAGGATTCCCCGAGCGCCCACTCCTTGGCCTCCTCCTTGGAGGCAGCCACGCGCACATCCACCGGCGCCACCCATTCCGCCCGCCGTCGTACTGCCGGTATCTTTTCCACCTTCGCCTGCGAAACATCCATGTAGAATTCATGAGGAAATGGAGCGGGGAAGGGTGCTTCTTTACGTGTCCTCGCCGCTCGACATCCCTTATCTCCGCATAAAGGGGGTGCGTCGCTGGAAGAGTCGCATATCGTAGCGCGGCTTTCTGGAGATGTTTATCGATGGCGAGGTGTATAGGAGGGAGATCGGTGTGTGCGTCAAGCAGATCCCCCGGCGAGGAGAACATACCCCCCACCATGAGCCTGGCTGCACGTAGCTGGATTGACCCGAGTTTCTTCACCAGAGTGCGTGTGTCTTTCTTCCGGTTTGCTCCTCGGATGCGCTGACGAGTTGGCGCTAGAAAAATCTCCGCACCATACAGCATGCGGGGGACACAGATGGCCAGGTAAAGCCGCCGCACGTACGCCGCTCCCATCCCCCCGGAGACGCGCGCAAGACGTCGAAACTTCACCAACCACTCATGCCCCTTCGCCAAAACCGCCGCTCCCTGGTCCCGGAAAGTCAAGCCCTCGTCTAGCCAGATGCCCACCAGCTTCACAGCCTTGGAGGGCTTCACCACCACCCCGTCAATGACGAGGTTCGGGCGTCTCTCCGGAACCCACTTGCTTCGCTGGCCAAAAGGCTGCGCCTCCTTCCGTTTGCGCGTCGAGAAATGGCACACCTGATCCTTTGCCGCGCCGAACACACTGTTGTGCGTCACCCCCCACTCGTTCACTCCTCCCTGCCTCGTCACCGCGTCCACGATCGCTCGGCTCGTCTCGCTCAAAGTGTCCCCTATGGCCAGCATGTGGAAGTCGTCGATGTAGATGCCAGAGTTCGGTTCAATGCGAGCCAGCGGAGAGTTGTAGAAAAGATAGCAGATGACAGAGTGCGGGTCACCCTGATCCAGTCCGTCCACAATGTCGAAGGGTTCAGAGGCATAGTCGTCGAAGAGCAGCCGTGTGGTCCTCCCCGTGAACCTGCGCAACATCCAGTCAGTGTGCTCACGAGGGACCCCCGCCATCCTCATGTTGTGCACGACTCGCGATAGCATCGCACTCGGGAACGCCCCTTTCACATCACGCAACAGCAACGTCGCCACCTTCCCATTCCTCCACGCATGCTTCACTTTCTTCACCAACCCCTGCACCATGTCCACTCCTGTCCTCCCCGGCCTCCCCCCATAATGATTCGACGGCAGCATCCCGAGAAATTCCGCATTCGTCGCGACTTGGAGTGTCTTCCCTGCATTCCGTAGGCGTGCATGGCCGTGCGACAGGATTATCGGTCTGTGAGCGTTGACCAAGGAGTAGTCGGGCTTGCCCGGCTTCCGGGCGACGATGGTCTCGGTGCGCTGCCAGTCCGGGGGCTCGTGCTGATAGACATCCAGAGCGCGGAAGATCTTCTGCAACCTCGGGACCAAGAGGCTGGCGCCGAACTTGTAGACACAGTTTGGGAAGGTGCCCGAACGTGTGCCCTTCCACGGCTTCATCTTCTGTATAACCTGATGGAGCTGCTGCTCGGTCAGCGCTTCGTATGTCCACAGCGGATTGGGATACTCCGTGTCTTCCGAAGGATCGGTCGCCCCTGCACCCCTCCCTGGGTAAAACTCCTCCACCATCCACGCACTCTTCAAGTCATTCGTTGCCGCTATCTCCTCCACCCCCCTAGGACCCTTCCTCTTCAAGTCCGGCACGCGTGTCTTCCCCCCGTCGGAAGCAGCCCCCTTCATCATCTGCCCTGCTGTCCACACATCCTCCTCATCAATCTCCTCTAGCCACTCCAACCAGTGCGTCTCCCGCGCCTTCTTCAGCAGCGCCGAAAAATCGTTGCGTGCGCGACGGTATTCCTCGTGGACAGGACTCTCCGGGACGTCGCGCTGCCGGTACGATTTTGTCGCCAGCCTATCGTGCTCCTTCTTGCGTTGCGTGAATTCCGCCTTCCACCACCGCTTGGAATGCGGGCTGATCTTCGCAATCGGTACATGCTTGCGCACACACTTCCACACCACCGCATCCAACTTCCCCAACGCCTCCATAACCTCTTCCAAACTCGCGTATCCGTCCACCTCACCTAGCGCCTCCAACTCTCCTGACAGCTCCTTCTCCCACTCCGGCCAATCCCCGCCCCTCCAGTTCCACCGCTCTTCCACCTCCTTCACCGGCATGACCAAATCAATCTCGCTGATGATCGGATAGTGATCAGTGGTGCCCGGAACGCGAGTGGGATATGCGTTGCACGAGATAAAGTGATCGAGGAAGTCACGGCTGCAAAATACGTTGTCGGGGCGAGTCTCGTTCCCGGTCCCTTTTGCTTTCAGGGTTGCAACGCCCTTGGGCAGGGGCATACCCATGTCGTACCTCCCGAGCAGCTGAAGCAGCAGGTGCACCGCATTTTCCGCCTGGTTCGTGAAAAGGTGCCAGTTCCTATCTTCATCCCACATCGGACTATGTCGATTGAAGTCGCCCAGCCAGAGATAGAAGGTGCGGCCCCCGTTCCGCGTCCGCGCTCGCGCCGTACGCATATAATCACGTACCGCCTCCAAACTACCATCGTGGTCGCCGTCGTTGTATACGTTGATGATACGTAGGGTGCCGAATGCGCCCCTCAACTCGATGCCCACCACATCCATCGACGGGATATAGATCTGCGACCACATGTCCGTCGGTAGGGAGGTGCTCACCAACATCACCGCCCTCGGTCTCGGCGCTCCCTCCTCTCTCCTGTGCTCCGACGGGTACACCACTCTCCAGTGCGAGTTCGCCCTTGTTACGTTTCCCCGGGCCCACGTATGGCTCTTGTAGTGCGGCAAAATGGTAACGGTCTCTCCCCATTGTCTGCAGAAGCTCGTGCTGATTGTTGAGTCCACGGTCCAGGTTTTGCTGCCAGATCATCAGCTTTCGTGGCAGCGGACCTCCCCGAGGTCGTGGATTCATACGCCGCCGTCCACGGAAGGGTCCGGGTCCCGGGTCATCACCTGAGCGAGAGGCGAAGGAGTGGTGGGTTGGTGAGCGAAGAGACCGTTCAGAGGAGGGCGCGCTGGCAGGGATGTATCAGTCCAATCTACTCGTCCTCCCGCACTACTTCCTCCCCCCGCATCCGTTGCTCCGCCGCCTGTCCTCTCATTGACACTTCCACCTCCGCCTCCGCTGCCTGCCCTCGCACTGTTCGCCATCGCTGTCCTGCCCAAAATTCCTTTCCGCTGCGACTGCGACAGGCCGTCTGCTTGCCGTTGGAATGCTTCGTAGATGGCTGGTTGGCGGCGGCCGTCCGGCGCCCACATGTTCCCCTGCGCTGCCAGTCTCGCTCGCCGTCCATCCCACCCCTGATCAACCGCTCCTCCAAATCCGCTCCCCCTATTCCCTCCTCCTTGACCAACATATCCCCCCGCAAGTCGTCCCGTCCCGATTCCTCCTCTCTGCTGTGTCGCTGCTGGCCTCGTTCACTGCCGACTGCGGCGTTGCCGAAGAAGCCCAAGTGCGGGGGTCTTCGGTCGGGAAGTAGCGATAACCCGCAGTGGGTCTTTTGCCTTCCGACGCTGCTGCTCTCGTTGGAAGACGGGACACTGGCGATCCACCGCCCCATGCCCGTCAACTCCGCAGTTGGAGCAGCTAAAGGTGCCCGAGTCGGTCACCGGGCAGTCTGCCGTGCGATGCGTTTTCGCACACCGCCCGCACACGTCCACATCGGATTTACACGCGCTCGCCAAGTGGCCGTCATACTTCTGGCATTTCGCACATCTCCTGGCCTCCTCCTCCGACTTCCGGACCCGCACTCGCATTCCCTGGATGAAAAGGTCGCCGTCGATGGCATGGTTAGCAGCGTCCGCAGATGCGAACTCAATCTTCACGTGAGCGACCTTCTGGCCCGGCGCGCGACGATGCAGCGCTTTGATCCAGCGGCCCCCCACGATGTCTCCTTCCTTCAGTCCGCTCTCCTTCTCCACCACGCGCCACGTCCCCGCATCATCTATGCGTGTCTCAATGGAAACCATCTCCGCTATCATTTCGAGCCTCCGGGGCCTGAAGACGCACGAGCCGCCCAACGCGGCCACAAACTTCTCCATGACGTTCGGGGATTTAACCCAAGACGCCGTCTTCTCATCCACACAGTCAAAAACCACGCCTCCGTTCTGCAGGCGGCGTGCCGCCACAAACAACGCACCATCCATCTTCTCTGACATGATCCCCAGCGCAAGATTCGCCTTTTCTTTCAGCTCTAACTCTGACAATCCCGCGAGGGAATCCGACGTCGCATCCACTGCCTTGTGAACAAGAATCTGGCGGCGCATCCGGACACTCCTCGCCAGCACCCCCGCTTGCTCCGCGGTCATGACCGGAGCCGCTGCCGCTGCGTACGACTTTGGACCCGTTGGTACCGGGCGCGCCGCTTGCGTTTCCACGGCCTCCACCGTCGCCTTCCCTGCCTGCTCCACCGTCTCTTTCAGGACTTTGACCTGCGCCTCCAGCGCCCGTATCTCCTCGCGCGACTCCCCCACCATTGCAGACAAAGTGGAAGACGTACCAACAAGCTCATTCACGGTCACTTGGATGCCGTGCTGGCTGTCCACCAGTCCCTCGATGATCGGTGATACGGCTTCGCTAACTGCCTCCCCGCAGCAATCCGCCACTTCCTGAGCCACTGCCGCGTCGATGACCTCAGCCATGAAGGCAAGGGCACGGAGTGTGTGGTTCATGGACTTCTGAAGTGTCTGTGGCAGCAGCGACACTTTCAGCAGCACCGAAAATAGCTCGGTGCGAGTGAATGGTGCGTCTTTCGCAAGCCAGTGGCTCTCCACGAGATAGTGCCTGGCAGAATCAGCGTCTCTGATGTTGTTGTTCTTAGCTTTCAAGTTGTCAATCGCTTCTACGAGTTGGGGGCGGCTGACAAGCCCCCCCACTCTTTGCTGGATGTCTTTCGTGGTCGGCGAATCCAGCGGTGTCGGTTTTGGGGGTGATCCCCTGGGAGGAGTTGACATGCTTCTTTCACTCTTTGGTAGATAACAAGTAGTTTAGACTGCCTGTTCAGTTACAGGTGAATAGATCGAGTATTGCGCGCGAACGACGCGACGCGCGTTGGTGCCACTGCCGATTTCCGGGGTCCTAATTGGGGTGCCACGTGGTCGGAGTGAAAGAAGAGTCCCGCGCTCAACGCCTCCATTGCGGTGATGCACTCGTCCTGGGGTCTCCGCCCACTCCTCATCCGTGACCTAGCCCGCTCCACCGTCCTACCCTGTGCTGATTACGGTGTCTCCTCCTTCCTCCCCCTTCCTCCCTCTGCCTTCAAGTTGCTCGACCGCGTCAACAAGTCGGTTGCACGCTGCATTACCGGCAGAAGGCTGTATTTAATGTATTCTACTTAGGCCCAGTCCATTCGGAGCTCGACTGCTTCGGTGGCTGCGGTGCTGGCTGTGAAGTCGGCTGGTCAAATTTGCCCTAGTCGGGGGCAGAAACTCGGCTTCCGCCAAGAAACGCGTCGAGGCTGTCTTGAAAATTCCATATTGCTCTGAAGTGAGCACCATGGCTCTCGCATGGACGGGACTGTGTGGTGGGAGGGAAAAAAACTCGGAAACACGGCCCATGTGGCCCGCAGATCATCGTTGTTAGCCGCCGGCCTCAGTTCCGAGTCATTCCGACCTCGATGAATTTAATGCTCTCCACATCCGAGAAGTGGTCAGAAAATTGCTCTGCCATGCCCATAAGCTCTGTGTTCCATTCCCACTTCCTGTAGAAGTCTTGGGGTATTTTATACCTATTAAATACATGGCTTCCTGGAGCCTCGGGGTATAAAATGTATTATACACGTATTATACGCCCTTGTATAATACGATCAATAAATACATCAATTAAAACCCAGCACTAGATCTGGCGGGGTTCATTACGGCCGACTTTGATAGCCGTCGGCAATGGCGATCCCATCAGCTCGGGTATCTTTTTGATGGGATCGAGTTGTACCCATCGACTCTCCCCTCCTGCAAGTTCCCCTGGGTAGCCAAACCTAAAGGTTCAGCAATGACTGAAACGTAACGCATAACGGAGGCCTGTTTGTGCTTACAAATCTGCCTTTTATGGTAAGTGATGGCAAAATAATTCCCATAAAAGGCAGGTGTTTCACCGTTTCAAGGCATAACGGCCCATTTAGCGTTTCAGTCATACAGATTGGTACAGTAAGACAAGGGCTTGTATGAGTCCTCGACAATATTTAAACTCACAGGATAGCATAAAAGTGTCCTCAGCAACTCAGTTGTAGCTGCTAAACCCCCGAATTCTCAATATACTCCCTGAATATTTATATTCACGAATATTCGTGAATATTGCTGACTAAGCAACGAATATTCGCCATCAATATTCGTACGAATGCGAATATCAATCTTTAGGTTTCGGTGAATATTCATATTCGCGAATATATATTCGTGCTACACTCTAGTCAACCCCTAATTTGCAAAGTATATAAGCCTCTTATGTCCTTAGTTATAATAATCCCTTGGTCAGTACTACAGTTGTGGACAAGCAAAGTCCACAAATTGCCTGTAGCCTTAACTAGACTTATTTACGTCCCAATTTTAATTTTCCTGGGATCAGACTGGCCCAAAGAGTTCAAAAAACATGCTCCAAAGTTTTTCCCACGACAAAGTAGCGGCGCCAAAACTTCAGCCAAGATCCATAAAATAGATTTGCAGATAGAGACGATTCGCGAAAAAAGTGTTTATCCTTGTTCAGCATAGCCACAGAGATGCGATCAACGAGATGTCCCAGTCCGTGCAATGCGTGTGTGCACCTCCCCAGAGGACCCATGATTATCCCAACATAGGTCGGATACCGAAATCGGGTCCAAAGTTGAGTTTTGTCCAAGTTTTGTCCGAGCTTTTTTTTTCTTTCCCACGCTTTTTGAGTCGGCCAAAACGATTGTTTCGACAAGGCCGTTCTTTTTGGGTTTTTTTTTGGCCAAAATTTCATGAAAATTTTGTCCGAACTCGGTATCCGACCTCTGTTAGCATAATCATGGGTCCTCTCCCCAGTGATTCGAAGAAAAAAGCGACTACCTAAGGTGGAGAGCGTGGGAACCCCGCACCTTTATGTAAGCTACTTTGTGACACCGTTATAACTATATAACACACCATCAAAAAATATTATGGATGCTAGGAAATGTGCCTATTAACAATGTTAACACTTCCTAGGAAGCAGAATCCTCAAAAAGGACACCAGTCCAAAGTTATAAGCACTTCTTTCCTTTTTTGGAAATTATGTTCCTACAGCACTTTCCATCCATTCTGTGCGATTTCGGTCAGCCGGAATGGAGGATTTGGACAATTATGTAATCCCTCACGAAAATATTATGGATGCTAGGAAATGTGCCTATTAACAATGTTAACACTTCCTAGGAAGCAGAATCCTCAAAAAGGACACCAGTCCAAAGTTATAAGCACTTCTTTCCTTTTTTGGAAATTATGTTCCTACAGCACTTTCCATCCATTCTGTGCGATTTCGGTCAGCCGGAATGGAGGATTTGGACAATTATGTAATCCCTCACGTGACCGGCCCGACCCTTCCGGCGTCTCATATCGGGGAAGGTGATGCTTCGCAGCAAGTGATGGGTTACATACAGGCCTGCAAAATATCCTGCCAGCAGCCCCAAAATCCATTTTTTGCTGCAGCCAGTGAGCAGCTGTCAAAATATGCTACTAGGCATCCTATATTTTGGCCTATGCTATGTGTGGGTATCAATCATGCTAGGCTATAGAGGAAGCATTGAGCTGGTGGGCCTGCAAAATGGGCTGCCAGTGGCCTCAAAATCCATTTTTTTTGCTGTGGCCAGTGAGCAGCTGTCAAAATGTCCAGTTGGGCCCCCTAGAATTCAATTTTCGGCCTGCGCTATGCGGGGCCTAGCCTATTGAGGGGGCTGGACTGGCAAAATGGGCCATTGGTAGCCCCAAAATCCATTTTTTCGGCCCGCGCTAAGCGCGGGCAAGGGAGCTCCCATGGGAAAAAAAAGAGGAGTGATGAATTACATTTTTTGGCGCGGATTTATTGAATTTTTTGTTCTCGACCTCAAGATTTGGACGGTCACGTCACGCTTTGTCACGGCTTACATAAAGGTGCGGGGTTCCCACGCTCTCCACCTTAGTTACAGCCATTTGCAGAACTTAGGGTGCGGCATGTTATTTCTTTTTTTTTGTAAGTTTTCACGAGAACAGCGATTGCGGGATCATTTCTCAACCGTTTCCCCTGGAAATATGCTCACATGATTCGCACAGAAAGGGCGGAGGGCCTCGTCTCCTAGGTCGTTTCATGGGCACCGAAACCCTCCTTTCTGGGATAGATTCCCGTGTTTTTCAGTGGTTGAGCAGAGTCTAGAGAACACGTCCCATGGGTCCTATTTTGCTCCGATTGACCTACATTTTTATTAGGGTGGACTCGGACATATTTCGGAGGGCCTGAAATACCAGGATAGTGAATGTAAACTCTGGTTCGAATTTACCATACACTTTGGTATCAACAATATGAAGAAGAAGCTTGAAAGGGACACGTATGTGGCTTTCCAAGACCTCATCCATAATTTTGGTCAACGACTCATTTCCCTGTCCTTCTATAGGGGCTCTGAGCTCGTAGGATTTTTCCTTCTGGCTCGGAGGGACCATTATAAGTCGCTCTTCGCTCTGAGGTTTTGGTTGAAGTGGCCCAGAGGCAAATTCCACTGGGGTCACATTTCGGAATGGCAATTCTTGCGGCTCCGGGGGTTGAGGATTCTCCTCATCTTCTACTTCTTCAATGGTGGCCCGCCAATTACTTCTGGTAGGGCCTTGCTGTTCCTTCTTTTTCTTAACCTCAAATGCGACTCTTTTCTTTTCTGCCTCCGTGGATCTATTCTGATTCGTCACTCGCGCTTCTGTATTCTGGTCCTCCAGGGGTCTATTATTCGCGTTTGTGGGAAGCTTTTTACCTCCTCTAACCCCTCTCCTCGAACCATTCAGAAACCCTCGTTGGTGTCAGTATTAGAATTCCCCGTTCGGGAGGGATTTCCATTACTAGCACTTCGGGTTATAGCCGCAAATTGCGAATCCGGGGCAGTCAAGAAAGGCTGCATTTTTGCGTACGATGCCAGGAACTGGCTAATGGTTGGGTCTGAATTTGAAGCCATAGGGGGTGGTTGAACACCCCCTGGTTGCATACGCTGATGTTGAATCAATTGCTTCTGCAGATTGGCCCGCTCTCTCCGGAGTGTCAATATTTCATCGTCCCGCGGATCGTACTCTGTGGGATCCAGGTACCCGTAACCGGTTCCATCATCGTTTTCAATGGCATCTCGTTCCTCAATGGTCAAGTTATATATCCCGGCAGGATGAGCACCAGGTGCCTGTTGATAATTCACTTGAACACCCTTGCCCTTGAATTCCTCAACAATCTGCCGCCGTGATTTATTTCCGTATGCGCGGATAGGATCACCGTTTGGTAGGCAGTCTTGGCCATTGATAACTTTCAGGTCTCCTGCTTCAATATGACGACGTCTATGAGGACAATTGCTTATGAAGTGTGTCCCAGCTTCTGCACAATAATGACACAAATCAGAGGCAGTTACTGGCCTCATCCTGACTTCACGGCGTGGGGGCAGCGTTTGTGAATCCGGAGCCCCTGCGACACGGCCAGGAAGGGTTTTGTAGAACTTGCTCCAACTCTGCCCTTTGAGCTTTCTGACCAGTCTCAAGTCTATCAACCATATTTACTACGGTCTGCTTGATGGTCTCTAGCATGTCCAAATTTCGCCGCTCATACTCTCTGTCTTCTCGTTTGATAGTGGCAGGTTCGGCTCCCACCCGTAGGTTGGAAACACCAGCACCACGTCTGCCTTTGCTCTGGAAATAATCCGCATCTTCGTCAAAATCCCGTACCAGAAGCTTTGCTTCATCGGTGACTTGTTCAAAGGAATAGCGGCTCTTTTCCTTCCCTGTGGCATTCGGATTTGGTGCAGCTGGTGGAGCCAATGCCCTCTTATTATCGAGCCGGGCTATTATGCGTTCCACAAAGGATGGATCCAATTTTTCTAGGAACATAGTAACAGCTTCTCGGTCCGTTATCTGAGGTGGTTCAACCATTAACTTATCAACCTCCACATTCATTTCTCTGATCAGTTTCATAACTTCGTCAGCATCATCCATAGTTAGATCTGCATCGTCATAACCCTTCATGATCTTCAGAAGTTTTCTCATTGAACCGCGTTTATGACTCTGAGCGGTAGGATAATTCTCGAGAACCTCTTTCTTGAACTCCTCGTAGGTCTGTTTGTAAGACTTGAATTTCCTCCATTGCTCCGCAGGTTTCTGAAAGGCGTAGCGCACTAAAAATTCATTCTTTTCAGAAGCATCGGTCTTTTCAATATCCATCATACGTTCCATGTCCTCTAGGAACTGCGGCAATTCTTCCGGCTTTTCATCGTCGAAGCGCGGGGCATTCTTCTCAAACCGCTCTGGGATTCTCTTTTTATCAGACATTATAACAAGGGATTATCAATGAGGCTCTGGTTTTGGTTTTGGTTCTGCAAAGGTTCACGGTTCGAGTGATCCGAGCTTGTACCTTGCTGTTGCACAGGGGTTTGGTTCTGGGTCGCGTCTGCGTTATCCAGAGAAGATGAACTGTTGCTAGCGTGAACTAGAGCTTGGTTCGATGAGATTCTGCGGTGAGTTCCGGCAGCAGCTAACTCTCGAGCTTGTGACGCAGGGGTAGTTCTCCTGGAGTCAAGATCAAGCTGTTCGTTGCCTGCTTTCCGTGAATTCGCAGTTTTACGTGCGGTTGGTGTGACCCAACGAGATTTAGAGTCACTCGAAAGTGAATCAGCCACGTCGAGATTTATGTATCTCGGAAGTATTCTTGGTTCCCGGAGCAAGGCTCAACAGGTAAATTCAATGATTTAATTATGCTCAGGTCTTCCAACAGCGAGATTTTTCCCTAGTTCTTGGTATAGCAAGATGGTCCGTGCTAGTGAATAGCAACGTGCCACAAATTTTCCAAATTTATATCAAATTCTCTTGGACCCCCTCGCGGTGGGCTCCAGATGAAACGGAACACTTGTGTGTAGCCGTGAAATCCTACTGATAAGAAAGAGCGCAGCGAGTGAACTCAACTAACACTCTAATCCAATCTAATCAATTCACAACTCTCAAGTATCTCGTGTGTGTGTTCGGGGGTAGGGTACGTATCACCCGCAAGAGTTCAATGGCAATTCGGAGTCTTTGTTTTATTCTAGGGTGGGTGAGAACAAGAATGAAATGGGTGGGTTTCTATTGGCTACACCGTTGAATCTATCCGAGCTTACAGCTTCTAGGAAATTCGACTCAAGGTAAGTTGTTCTGTAGAGAGAATAGAATCCAAGTCCCGAGCTTACAGCTACGAGGGTACAAGGAGTTCGACTCTGATTAGGTACTACTGGCTTCAAGTCTTCACGACGAGCACTTATGCAGTCTACTGGCTTCAAGTCTTCAAGACGAGCACTTAGGTAGTCTAATATTCAGAAGTCGAAAGTCCAATTCGTCTCAATTCAATAGTCCCAAAACCACTTCTATTCTGTCTCGAGTCTACTCGGGCACCCGTAAAATGGGGGGAGAGTCTACTGCCTACATACGAGTAATCCTACAGCTTTTATACAAGTTACAGATAATAAAAGGAGATAATATCCAAATGGGATTCTGCTTTTGCTCAGTCAGCCCGCAACCTGTGACAGGTCTAACTGTGCCTGTTCGGGTTTCTATACCCATTTTGGTTATATTGTCTGTTCCACACCTCGGCATGCCATAGTCCTTAATCGCATCACCGCTGTGTGTGGGAACTTGATCGGCCAAAGGAGACCAACAATTCAATTCTTCATTAATCCTGTTTTCGGGATCATGCCCGATGTCTTCACCACAATGAAACACTCGGAAAGAGCATGGCATAATTCTGGTTCTGGCCTCGGTCCGTGCGCACTCATTCAGACTCCCATATCGCTTCCCACTGCCCTTGATCACCTCGAACACACTAATGTAGTGCCCAGCAGAGGCTCTAGTCACAATTCTGGTCCTTTTAGGTACCATCCTCAAGTACTATAGCTCTTGTTATGCCGGCTTTATGGTTCCTGCGGTGTAGTACACCATTCCGGGCTGAATGTGTACCCTCAATTGTATCTCACTCGGGTAGTAAATGATTGGTTGAAAATCGCGAAAATGCGTATTTTCATGCATGCATGAATGCATGCCTTATCACCGGAGACATAATTTCGGAATCTTCATTAGCATCTCTATAGCTCCCCTGAATATTTCTGGGTTGATTTAAGCAGGGGTGCTACAGTGGGGCTCCCCGAGATTCTGTTTGCTCGATATTTGGCTGTTCTGATCCATCTTGAAAAAGAGCTAGTGTTAGTACCCTCGAATTTTTTTTGAACTGGACACCCAATTTCGGGACGTTGATTAGCATCTCGGTAGCTCCCCTGAATATTTCTGGGTTGATTTAAGCAGGGGTGCCACAATGGGGTTCCCCAAGATTCTGTTTGTTCGATGTTTCACTGTTCTGATCAATCTTCAAAAAGAGCTTGCGTTAGTGCCCACAAAATTTTATTTGAACCGGACACACAATTTCGGAACGTTAATTAGCATCTCGGTAGCTACCCTGAATATTTCTGGGTTGATTTAATTGGGGGTGCCACAGTGGGGCTCCCCGAGATTCTGTTTGTTCGATGTTCGCTGTTCTGATTGGTCTGCAAAACTGGTATGCATTTGTACCCACAAATTGATACTGAGAGAAGGTATGATTCGCAAAATGATTGCTGAACCTTTAGGTTTGGCTACCCAGGAGAAGATGTGTTTTGTTCCATTTTCTGCTACAAGTACAAACAACATTTTGTCAGCAACAATTGGTCATCGCAAAAAATAAATCCCTAGAAAATGGGTGAAGACCGAGGAAAAAATCAAAAAGCAAGGATACACTTTGACAACCTTGGTAACGGCTTGAAGTCTACTGTACAATCTCATTTAATCCCCTGGAACCAAAGATATTCTCGGTGTTCAATTTTAGTGGACTAGTCATTTCTGCTTTGTGTTCGGGGCAGTATCCGGTGGTTAGTCATTCAAGCTTATCGCTCATCACATTGTGTACTCCTTGCTTCGGCTTTGTCCTAGAGACCACTTGAGGGACCTGTGCTTGTACTGTACCACACAAGTTCAGTCACATCCCTTTTTATTTTTGTCTTTTGCAGGTGATGTGTGCACTATAAAATTCCTCGGCCTTCTCGGGTAAAGATTGAACTTGTGGTTGACATGATACCTCACATGTTGTATTGCTTCCTCCTGCGTGTCCTCTGGCCACATTCTGTGATGTGCTACCACTGTGTTTTTGAGTGATTCTGAGCTCCGTACACAACCACCTAGAGGACAACTTTTTGCACAATTCTCACTCGGATGGACATGCCTTATGAAATTCTAACTTTTACTAGATCCAGCCCAACGGCCCCGAGCTCTAGAGAACAGCTCGTTGCAACAAATTAGATAGTCATAGTGCACAGAGCACACTTTACAGTGGAAGCCCTCATCTTTTGTAGATCTATTTGAACTGAGGCTCCATTGGGATTGGGGAATTCTGCCAACTTCGGGCACCCAACCCTCATACTTCTCAATTTCTCATCCACCTTGTACAGGTACCATCCTCATTGAATTGGGGAGAGTTTGTTGAATATATACATAGTACTTCCACTTTGGGTAGAATATATGTTGTGCTTATTAAACTCAATTGTTTTACTGACCACAAGCTCATCAAAATTTCACCCGAGGATTTTTGTTCTGATTTATGGCGATTTTTCCCACACATCCCCCCAAAAAAGAAAGAAAAAAGTGTGGTCCCAGTGGTACAGTACTCTTAGATTGTGAAATAATTTGTTGGACTTACATAACAGTGTAAGTGTAAAAGTGTTTTTACCCCTAAAGGCTCAGCACCCGCCTCGAAGAGGCCCAATCCAAGTCATTACTTTAATCCCAAATGTGCTGTGAAGCATGTTACATTTGTTATTCTGACTAATATTAGCAATCACGGATGCTTGAGAGCACGGTATCATTTTAGTGGGAAAGTGATTTAATATGATATGTGGTACTGACTAAACGAATATAGTTTTTTAAAAATAAGTTTGAGGACATGCCGGGCAACGCCATGGCCTTCACCCCAAGTTTCATGTATAGGATTTGGCAAACATGCACATACATGGGCAATGCTTACGTGGCATCTGTTCTTTTTTTTTTCATATACAGTATGGCAAGGGGCTGCCAATACCCGAAAAATCTACCGGACGTCGAAATTTTTTTCTCAGAGAGTCGGGGACCCCTCCCTCCCTCTCACAGCCACCAGATGCCATCAAATTCCCTTTTGGGGATGGCCTAAAATTCTCAAAAAATTCACTGCGTAACGAGGTTACCCACAAGAATATTCAAAGCTTAATATACCAGTTTATTAAGGCCTTGTGGATTTTATCAAGCAGAATCCTCCTTCATTTACGCTGCTAGACTTGAGTATCCGCCGGTTTTGTGCATGTCGTCAAAATATGCAAGCCAACTCTATGAAAGTGGCTGGGGGTGCAAACTGTAGGTCAACAGGCTGAATCATGTTGATCCCAGACTGTTTCAACTCCAGAATCTTGTGTTCCCATTGAAAAGAGGTTCCAGCCGCCGGGCCGCGATCCGAGCACGTGCCAAATTACTTTGTTCGGAGTGGCTGTACCCCTGTCATCTTCCAAATGCAGTAATAATCTTTTGGTCTCTATCTCGCCAACCACTGAAGTTCTGCCTTCCGGATATTGATTTTCGGAATCCCCACAGAAAACTAGCCTATAATTTGACGTGATGTAAAAAAATCGGATCTTGACAGCCCCTTGCAGTATGGTTACCACTCGTCGAAGTCCCGCCGAAAGCGACAGAACCCTCCGCTACCGAAACAGGCTCCTTGTGAGGACATTCCCATTCCCTCGAGTTGGAGTGTCCCCGGGCTTGAGGAAAACTCGCCGGCGTTCCAGTCCTCTCCAGCCGTGCGTAGTAGGTTTGCCACAGTTCCATTCTGCGCTGCTGAACTCCCACAGCCAGCCGCTTGAAACGGAAAGGGCCACACGAAAACGGCCGCTCCGGGCCAGCGAGCCTATTCCTGGGTCTCCTAGACTAACCACATCTCAACGGTGCTCTGGGAGACCACTGACCTTGTAAGTCTATTGCGTTTTGCTCGCTTCAAACCACGATTGACCGTCTAGGTGTCGAAATATCGAACGTCAATGGAACATGATCGCAAGCAAAGCAGGGGGAGCCGAAATTTCTATTGCTGGAGGTGAGGTTCCCCCCAGCTTTACATATCTTGAGGGGCATTATAGGCTGTGAGTTGAGTTCGCGCAAGGCAATAAATAGCTATATACTTTTGCTTCAGAGGAGTTGGGATCGTTGGCGCTAGCCGTTTGCTTGGGTGCTGCTGCCATAACTGCGCCGCCTCAGGCCATGGCTGTCCATGTCACGACAAGATGGAAATGGGCCCCGCCTAAAACTCACAGGTCTGTTGTGGTACAGTATGCAATCTTGTGGCTAAATTGGAGGCTCAGGGTCTTTTTACCTTCGAGACGGAGGAAGTTGTTGAGTGCAACAACGTACGTGAATATTTTACCTCTGACTTGCCACAAGCTGCTTCATATGATCAATGTTTATAGGCATGCAAATGTGGGTCTCGATGCGGAAATCGCGTCGCTCAAAGGCCACGGGGGATCAAAGTCCAGATTTTCAAAACGGAGCGCCGCGGATGGGGCATCAGAACATCAGTGGCCCTCGTCCGTGGACAGGTCTTGGGCCTCTATACCGGGTGCGTCGGCCTGTGTGGGGCTCCCAGATGGTATTGATATGTTCTTGTTTCCAGACTTCTAATGCCAGTACTATCTCTTCCATTGTTCGCGACTCACCAATTCCGTACAGTCAACGAGAGGAGGCTAGCAAACTGAGCGGCGCGCGGGCATCCTATTGTTTTGACCTGGACATCAACGAAGCCTCAGATGAAGATCCTCCAAATCATTCCTATAGTGTTGATGCGTCCGCGTTTGGTGCATCACTTGCGGTTCGCCCAGGCCGCGAGGCTCAAACTACCGTCAGGAAATTGGACCCGGTTCCTCAAGTAATGACTTCTGGATAGTGCACTAGTGTCGTTTTCGCTAACGGCTTCTCTGTAGCCATTCCTGCAGCCCTAACACCCAGACAATCTCGGTAGTATGTGACTCTACACCACAGGTGAGTCCGATCTTCTCTTTCATTCAAAGCTTAAGTATGCCCCATTTTCCGTTTACATAGGACAACATGCCCTACCTAGCATTCGTGGCGACCACCGACATTGCGGCAAACACTGAACTCACTGTTGATTATAATCCTGCGCATCAAAGACAATGGGAACTCAGAAAGTACAAGCCGAAATCAAGCGAAAAAAGGAAGCGAAAAAAGGAGCAGATCCTATGCCTTTGTGGGACAAAGAACTGTCGAGGCTGGCTCTTTTCGCCTGCATGATTCGAAGGAATTCAGTCCCTTGTTGGATACTTTAGCCCTCAAAAAATTGGTGGTGTAAATTACCTATTTTGTATCTCTCGAAATTGCTCCGCATAGTCAGGTATTGAGTCATAGGCCCTTGTAAAAAGAGCAGAAATTGGCGCCCGGAACCCGAGCGTTATCTCCTGGAACATGTACAATGGCGCTATAATGTTCTGCACGCACCGGTTTGGGGTCGTCTGTGGGTCGAATGATTCCAAATAAAATGTGGGCATGAAGTATGATCAATTTTAGGATTTTACAGACAATTTAACCCTAGAACATCTGTGTCATTGGCTTGTAATAAAATAAATGGTGGTTTTCTGAAAAACCGAGTCTGCGGATTCATGATATATTCAGAAATGGTCCATACAGGCTGAAAGTACTCGCAAAGGCAACCATATCCATATGTTGCTTGACCTGGATTGATTAGGAATTGGGCTTGCAATCTCTGTCACAAGTGGCTCATTTTCGATATATTTGAGTGACTGATTTTATGCAAATTTTGCACAAAATGGCCAACTTGCCGGCCACATTGCGAGCCCCAAACCCCATGGATTCAGGTGAATTAAAATGTCAGCGAGGTTACTTTTCCGAGTACTTTGAAGCCATATACACGCTTTTTGCATATATCATGAATCCACAGACTTGGTTTTTCAGAAAATCATTATTTATTTTGTTACAAACCAACGACACGGATGTTCTAAGGGTTAAAGTGTCTGTAAAATCCTGAATTTGATCATACTTCATGCCCACATTTTATTTGGAGTCATTCGACCCACAGACGACCCCAAACCGGTGCGTGCAGAACATTATAGCACCACTGTAGCATGGAACTCTATGCATGCTGGTGCTGGCTCATTTGTTATGATGTGTTGGTCAACTTCACGTGCCTCGCACGGACCACACAGCGACCAAAAATGAGAAAAACAGTGAATTTACATCCGAGGGTCGCAATTTTTTTTGGACAGAGCTCGTATCATTCATTGAATGCCCTACTTACTGGCTCTCAAATGTGAGTTTCACACCAAAGGGAGGCCGGTGATGAATGATTCCCTGCGGGGTAGATGGGACATGGGCCCAAAAGTGCTTGAAAATGAAAATTTTCGCTCAGAGTACCGAAATTTTCGCGGGTGTCACACCAAATTTGGCCGGTGTCGAGGTGTCGAAATGGTTCAACCAGGTCACGCGTCACACCCGGTGTCGATTTGAACGAAACAATACAGTACAAGGGGCACCCATCACCGGAATTTCATACACAATGTCGATTTTGGGTGGAGAACAACCCATTGAAGCCAAAAACACTTATCTGGAGTGAAACAAGTTAGGTGTCCCAGAGTTATACAAATTTTTGTTTATTACCATATAAGGTGCGGGCATTACTATATATGGTAATTTCCCACGATAGGGTAGGGTCCTTTTTGGCCGAGCTTTTTTCGAAAGTTGTGCAGAATGAGCCAAATCATCCAGAAAAAAATCTCATTTTTATTTTTATTTTTTTTGACACAAATAACCTCATATCTCCCGAGCCATTGATCTGGTCAAGTTGAAGTGCCCAAATAATGTATTCCCGAGGTGATTTACTCCCAAAATCGAGATTGTGTATGAAATTCCGGTGATGGGTGCCCTTTGATACAGTACCTTTTCGCCCCAATGACCGAACTTTATGTTCAGCGTGCGACTCCTACCACACGCAGTGCTGCCAATCCCCTGCAAAATGTTTCCCTAGCACCACTCGAGCCCCGGTCGGCCAGTTGATGCGCTGTAAAGAGACACTATTCCAGATAAATCAGCTTTTGCGAACATTTGACAAATTAACAACGTGTGTTCCAAAACCATTAACCATTCAATAGATCTGATACTACACCATGCTCTTTCCCACACAACAGACAGAGAAACAGAAACTATACAGTTGTCTACCTCCGCCACTCCTGTTCAGCGCGTGTTGACCATCTCAAACTCGTCCCAATCAATCCCGTCTTCCACGAGCGTCTGGAGCCGGTCCAGCGTGAGCTCCACACAGCGGCCGTCGATATTCGGTTCCCGAATCTGCTTGTTTACCCAGACTTCTGCTGTTGTACTGCCTCGCTTCGCAGCCTCGATGAAGCCCCGGTGAAAGCCGAGTACCGACCTCTCCCGCCAAAGTTTGGGTAATCCGTTTCCCATACTCGCCGGGGTGTGGGCGGCAGCGGATGAGTGACCAAAAGTGCCACGGAACCTGCCCGAACTCTGGGATGGTCAACCCCACGGGCGAAACAGTCCACGTGTACATCAGTGCAACAGAGTAGTCACACTGGCCGATGGGATCCCTCGCCCAGTCTTCTGCTGTGGTCTCGTTGGTCCTGAGCGATTCTTTATACCACACTTCGTACTTGTCCTTTTGTGCGGCATCCACCCAGCAGACCACCTGGGGGAATATTTTGAACACCCTGCGCCATTTCAAGGCCAGTACCCGCTGCAGCTCCTCCACGAATTTTCCATAGTCTGCCGCTAGTGAGTCTTTGTGAATTTCTCCGGCAAGGGTGAACGGTGAGTGCGTTGTGAGTGCGTGGTCATAACACGCGTGGCGAGGGGACACAGCACGCAGGATCGTGCATGCGCTGCGTGAGCCTCGCCGGCGGGGCAGGGGACACCCTCGGTGTACGCTTTGCCGCTTTGCCGCTTTGCCCCCGCATGTCCCATAGCGTCCGCTGTTCGTCTTGGGCATATGTCGCTGTGAACGGATCTCAGCACCTGTTCCCACTGTTGGGTACGGGACTAACCGGTTTGGTACTACCGTTATAGGTTGGGTTATTGTCGGCGTGTGCCCACAAATCGCGAATGGTGGAATTCTGCTCAGCAAGCAGACGATTGATCTAACAGAACGTCGTCGATCAATTCGCACCGTATTGCATGCAAGGCTAAGGATCTATGTAGGATGTTCAGATCGGAAGTCTTAACGTAATGACAAAATGCATGATGTACCAACTTGTCCCATGGATCATCTGTGCCATTGCCCCCAGAGCCGTCGCCTGGCTACTGGAAGATCCATCCGGGGGTATCGGAGCACTGGTCGTCACTGTGGAGCAAGGCCTTTTAGGCGGGCCCTGTCGACGTGGCGAGAGAGAACAAAACTGACGGATATGCTGTGACCGACCCATCAGAAACGGGATCGCGATGGTGGAGAATACTTAATAAGACGTTACCATAGCAAGTAGCGCCCTCATCGGGTCCAAAACTCGAGATCTGTTGTTGTCTGGAAGCTGAATGCAGTGATTTGAGGCCTGCAGTAGCTCGCAACGGCCGGTGAAGTTGACCACGTCGCAAACATAGACGCTTCCGGGTGTAAGTTTCTGTGGGATGCATAATTTAATATCAGATTCCCAAGGCGCAACAGCTATGGACGAGAATGGTGAGGGTATTCAGGTTTTGTTCGATGTAATGACCCACACGCTGGATGGGTATGTTGTTATCATTGATCTTCTGGTCCAATTCTCATATGAATTTCCGCAGTTTCAGCGGCATTGGTGACCACGGAAAGCCAGGCATCAATAAATTATCTTCCTCGAGAAGCATTCGAGAAAAGAATGGATTTGGTTACATCAGGAAAAAAGTTTTTGCTGGGTAGCAGCGCGCCAGGGCTCTGGGTGATTGGTAGCACCAGTAGCCGCCCGCTTGCGGCTCGGTAGGGCTGGTAGCTCTGGGTAGCGCCCGTGCCGTCAATCAGTAGCGCTTGGTAGCGCATCACTCACGGATCAGTAGCACCTGATAGCCGTCCTAATAAAAGACGGCATATTCGGGGCATCGGAGTCTTGATTCGAAGAGAAATAGGGTATGTATGATGTACTAGAGAATATCAGAGGTCAAGGTTTGTAGTATGAAAGGTTTGAATTTGGCTCCTCTGAAGGTCCCCATCTCAAATTTTTGACAAGTCAGTTCAAACTCCGCTGACACGTGCAAGATGTCGTGATTGTTTGCGCACCAAACACCGTTGGTTGATCGGTTCCTGATCGTTTCTCTTCCTTTTCCCCCATCTTTGTCTCCTTGCGCCCCGCTATTTCGTCTTTCAAGTCGGCCGTCGGTGCTGAACCCTTCAAGACACACCACCATACATCCACTATGAAGGCACGTAAGATCTATCGGAGGCTTCGGAGCTTGACAACGCGACACCCCGTCGAGAATCGCCAAATCCCCACTCACTCAATATACAATCCATCTACTCCCTTAATAAAGTATGGGATGTTCAAGCTCTTTCCGGGCAAGACTGTCAAGATGATCCCATTCTCCTCAACTGTCAAGGTCGTCAAGACTGTCGTGCAAGAGCTTGCGTCATCTTGCCACTGCTTTCGCCGGAACATTTCTCGTAGCTCTTAGGTAGCTCCCTCGTCCTTCCCTCCCGTCTCGGCTACCCTCACTTGCCCTCATCCGCTGCGATGACATCACGAAGTACGCCGCCCCTTGTGAGTATTTTTTCGTGACTAACACTTCGCGTTCCCAGCTCCACCCGTCCTCTTCTCCGCCCTAACCGACACCATTTCGATACGGCCGGCCCTGGACGATCGGCGCAAAACCGCCTCCGTTGGTTGTCCAACACCAGCCGGCAACACTGATGCGCGTCAGGTGGTGCGCACACCCGAAGTACCGCCAACTTAAATCAATTCCACCCCACCCCTCATGTAGTATTAGCGTACATCATGTATTTATTGTGAATACATCTGTTTTCACCCAAATTTGTGGCTGCTACACCCAAATACTCGGTGCTATCAAGTACTACTGGGGTGCTACTGAGCTCGTCTGCCAAATCTACTGAGCGCTACCAGGCTTTAGCGGGGCTGCTACCGGGTTCTCCCACCGGGGGGACCTGTCTATCCAGCTACCCTGACTACTTGCACTACTGGGCGCTACCCAGACATGTGGTTTTTTCCTGATGTACGATGTTATTGTCGGTTAAGTGAGAATCAGTGTCCGCCCCACTGGCAGTCATATAGGACGGTATTATATATCAACAGTTGGCTGCGGAGCGAGGTGTAGTGATGTACCTACGGCGTGGTGGTCACCGCGGTTACCCACTGGTGACCGATCACGTGATCGTTCGCTCGCCGGATATAATGATCGTGGTGACCTTGGCATTTTATATTTACGTTCCCATATGGGGACACAACGGTCGGTGGAACGGGAATGCCGATCGGATGGAGTGGGGATTCCCCGCTTTGACCATTCTCCCCTCAACTCCGACCTGGCTCGGAATATTTTAATTTTGTTCCTATGTTCCTACGACCTTTAAATATTCCCGCAGCTTGAAATGCTGCTTGAGCTCGAGTACTATCTGCTCGATCTTATCCCGGGATTTCGACGCTATGGTCATGTCATCGACATACACAACTTTAAAATCATTTTGGCTTCCAGCGACAACTTCACTCAAGCGCAACTTTGCCGACATAGAACTTGGAGGTCATACAACTTCAGCAAACAACTCGCTGGCTATCTCCTGCCAATCTTCTAGGAAAAATGAGATTTTCATAACAGGTCACGTTTGAATGCTCGGAGTTTTCCGTCTCCGAGGCCGGGCAATCGGCATTTGAATACAGCACCTTGTTTGGACTCTCATTGTCGCCCAGAGCACGCTACAAAAATTCTGAACCGGCAGAAAGTTTCGTATTGACCAGGGCTACCTGAATCTACATACAGTGTATACCCGGTACTTGAGCAAAATTGGTCTCGTGCCCGTAATTCCCGACCAAATCCTTAGCCCTTTTGTACAATCACGCTCTCATAATATATCCTTAAATGTACCAAATTTTGGACCAGTTGGAGCGACGGTCGGCGATCGGCACACAAATTTGTGCTCCAAATCTGCCATTTTGGCAATCATCACTTTTACTCGCCAAAATGTGTCCGATTCCTGGCTCCTTTTGGTTCTTTTTAGCATTTCTTCTTATTCAGGACTACTCTAGCTCCATTACAACCTACAATCTGGCCGAATCTCGGGCGAAATGGGTGAGAAAATAAACAAACTTTGACGCGTCCCATAACGGCGTGACATCAAGAATCTTGACTTCGCATCGACTTCCTCCTGCATCTAGAAGACCCGTATCACGCCCAAAATGGCTTGCGCGCTGTCGAAGGCGATCCAGAAGCAGCGGGAACAAAAAAAGAAGGACCTAAATATGGCGCGAGCACTGGAGGTTATCAGCACAACATGCTCAAAGAAAAGCGATTGCGCGAGAGCTTACAGACCATCGCGGACCGACACGGCGTGGATAGAGAGACCCTTCGTCGACGCGCCAATGGGGGGAGGGGAATCACCGAGATGAATGTCAAGAAGAAGCGATTGACGCCGCGAGAGGAACGCATCGTGGTGGATCACATCCTCCTCTCCGCGGACCGTGGATTTCCCATGAAGCCCCAGCACGTCGTTAACCACGCGAACGAAATCCTCAAGAGCCGCGGCGCGGAGACCATCGATCCCGAGTCGAATTTGGTCCATCGTTTTCTTGACAGGCATCGCGATGAGCTGCAGACAGACCCATTGGAGCAGGCCGCTCGACACGGAGAGGGCTCGGTCCTTGAATCCAACGGCTATCACCAAGTGGTTCGAGTTGGTGAAGGATCTGGTCCCTGATCAGGACATTAGACCTGAGGATATTTATGGGATGGACGAGAGTGGCTTCCCACCGTCTGACCAGGGGAAACAACGCGTGATTGGGCGGCGAGGAGCAAAAATACAGCACAAACAGGGTGGGGCGGACCGCGAGAACGTCACCGCCATCATCGCCATCTGTACATTATCTACAAAGGGAAGAACTTCCAGCAGCGGTGGAGTGAGAACAATGTTTCGGGGGCATCGTAAGTGTCGCGCACCTTAATTTCAGACCCATAATTAATTCCACCACCAGAATATGCGTCTCCGACAACGGGTGGACCGACGGACACATCAGCCTGCAATGGCTGAAGAAGGACTTCGATCCACAGACGAAAGAGAAGGCAGGGGGACGCACCCGTGTCTTGATACTCGATGGCCACAGCTCCCATCACACCTATGACTTCCTCAAGTACGCCGAGGAGAACAATATCATTGTCCTCGGTATCCCCCCCCACTGTACCCACGCCCTACAAGGCCTTGACGTCGTCTGCTTCTCGCGAATGAAGACGATCTGGAAAGAGGAAATCAAGAGGAAATCAATGAATTTGAAGACAAGAACCGGCGCAAGGTCGGAAAGGCCGACTTTATGCAACTGTTTGGACAGGCGTACTTGCGCGCCTTCACCGAGAGTACCATCAAGGCTGCATTCCGTGTAATGGGCATCTACCCTTTCAATCCCAATGTCATCAAGCCCCAGCAAATGAAGCCTAGCGAGGCGACATCTGTCAAGGGCGCGTTCCCGCTCCTCCAGCCGAGTCCAGTCCGCAGGATCATGGCGGTGTACCACGAGAACCCCCCGACCGCCTTCGATGTCGACCCCGACAACCATGTACTTGCGAGACCGTCAGTAATAAGAGACCCAAACATTGATCCAGCACTGTACAGACCTGCGAAGCGCATGCGCATGATGACCAGTGCGCTCGAGACGTCCACCTCTGGTAGCTTTCTTGTCTCGAAAGACCCCGTCACTTCCCAATCCGGTCTCCCCGCACCAGTCCTCGAAGGACCGCCGACTGCCATTGGATTAGTCATGTCTCGCTATGAGTGACCAAGATCTGGAGGGGATTGGCAGGAGTGAGCTCCTAGAAATGGGGAAGAAGATGCGACAGAACCTGGGTCTCGCAAATTAGCAAATCGCGGCTCGCGATGGCATCATTGAGTCCGCACACGCTACAATCGTCCTCTTCGTAGAGAGGCAGAGCGAGGCTCTGCATGCAAAGGAGACCAATAAGATGACAGCCCGCGTTAGATTGTTGATGGATGGGGTGGGCTGTCATCTCATGGAAGTCCAATATATTAAAAATCTAGGGCAATCCAGTATGAATCAGGGATGCTACAACTGTCCTGCATGGAAATGCTCAAAAATGTGCTTACCTCACCTACAAATTTGATTTGAGGAGTGGGTAAAAAATTGGAGGACGTGGAAAACTGCGCCCGCGGGCTACAATTCGATTGTGCATACTCCCGAGGCAAACAGATGAGATTTGAGGTCACTATGAGTATCCTCGCTGCGACAATCAAAAAGTGTCCAAAAAGGTAAGTTTCGTAAAGAGCTGTAACGGGGCGTGTCGCGCTATGCGACAGAGGGTCATTTTTGCAAATTTGAACTGGCAGAAAACTAGCTTGGATACCAAAGAGGGCCCTCATCACAGGAGGGACCCACCGCTTCTGAAGATGTGCCACAGCAGCTGTCCTGGAACTGTACTAAATGTGTTGATTGGTATCAGAAAGATACACCTGCTGAAAGAGGAATAATATATATTTCAAGAATCCATTTGACTAGATAATATGTGTAGGTATAGCATATCCCGGATCTAGAGGAATCGGAGTTGAATTGCTGGGGCCATAGATGTCCTGCTCGGAAACAAGCTGAAATCAACATACCTGCCATGTGAAAACGTCCGATGGCACGAACAAAAACGTAGAGGACGCAGAAACCTGCAGATTCCCCGTCCGAATCGATTGCACATACTCGCGAGGCAAACAGACCAGAATTGAGCGCGCTACAGCTGTCCTCGTCAAAACGATCAAAAAGTGACCAAAAAGGAAAAAAAAAAAAAAAACGGCCGCGCCCTAAGTTCTGCAAAGAGCTGTAATACCGGTGAGTTTTTCGCTCGTGTTCGGGGTGTGTATATTCACGGAAATGGCACCTGTGTTGTTTTGTTATCATCGAACTGAGGTTGTGCCAATAATAAAGGACGACGGAGTCTGTGCATTTTGTGTGATTTCAGAGTGGTGTTGTTTCTCTTGAAAATGTGCCGACCTGTGCATAGATAGCAAAACTGCCTGTAAGTTGTGTAATTTTTGCTCCAAATGCTCAAGTAGTGTCCAAAATAACAATGTTACATTATTACAGCCATACGTTTTCCACCCCGTTTGCGGTAGAAACAAAGTTGAGCAAAGAAGATGGGGCCGAAAGACGCAGAGGAGCGAAGGATCATGGCAGGTAAAGATTACCTGCGGTTGTTGGGAAGTTGGATGTATGGCATGCTGGGACTCGGCCAGACTTGGCTTTCGCAGTCAGTTCAAATTCGGGCATCGAACGCTGGAATTCTTTGATGCATCTACTCCGATACATCAAAGGTACGCTTGATTTGGGGATTACATACCGTGGCCCAGGTCGATTGGCGACTTCAATATCATAGACCTTAGCCTACTACACAGATGCAGACTGGGCGGGTGATAGGGACAAGATGCGGGAACGTTGGTTCTTCTGACTGGGGGAGCTGTATCGTATGGCGGTCCCAATGCACTTTTATTCCCGCCCTAAAAATATTTGTCCCTGCCCTGTTCTCTGATTTCGCTCGTCCCTTTCTGTGCTTTGCTGACCACCTCACAGAATTAACATAATCTCCTCGCCATTACTCCTTGCCGGCCGCTGCCGGCTGTTCGCCCCAACTGTCGATTCACATGGGTGTTCGACAGTGTGATCCCGCGTTGGAAGCCGGCCTCAGCAAGGTGAGTTGTGAACCCTTCTTTCACATCTACTCGCTAACTCGGTCGTTCTCCCCACAGGCAGCCCGCTCCGCCCAGCCCACATTTCAGCATATCCAGCTGCTCCCTCCATTGAGTTCACGGTGTGCACTGCTGTCATATTTTTTGTTCGGCTCGCTCACGCAATGCTCTAGCGCCGCCGCAACATGTAGCGCCTTCCTTGGTACTTTGGATTGTTTCTTTCGGCGGCTTCGGGCAGAATGGACCGTCTTCCTTTCATATTCCCCAGAGAATTCCAATCCACATGTTGGGTGTGGGTGTAGTGAAGGCCGAAAAAGGAACTGTGAAAGGGACGAACTTACAGCATCGGCGGAGCTAGGACAGCGGCTGTATCGCTAAGTTACTGTAAGGTAGTGTTTACAACAAATACTTACAGCTAATGTCGGAACCGAAGTCGCGACCGAAAATTTCCCGATTTGGACGCATTTTGGAATCTGCGACCGATTCCCTCATATCTCCGTCAGTTTTCATAGGATTACCTTTTTAAGTAGCGCAACCTTTCAGCATAATTACAGCGATAGAGCCATAATCACTAAAATATAAAATTTTCAACACCCTGACAGAGGGGCCTGGTTCGTGTTCACCATGTTCTACCGGGGCAGGATCTTGTCCAAAGAAGCTGAAGATTTGGGAGGGGAGACCGTTATACATTTTGAAAAGGGTGATAGAGTCGTATTTACATATTTGTCAACCAGAGAATTGGTATCGCGTCGGAAGTGAATCAAAGCCTCAGCCTTCAAGTGATCTTTTGGTCAACAAACTTCAAATGGGAATAATTCCGGCAGTGTTCAGCTAAACACTCCCAAGTAAGGGAACATAGTGTTGGCTCAGCCACAGAAGTCGTTCTATCTAACTTTGGTGGCCAAAACGCGTACAGGAAATACGCCAAGTAAATGACCACCGTGAGAACCAATGACGCGTGTGGGCGCGAAACACTGTAAGTAATGTCGTATTACCGCGGGGTGTTTTTTTGACCGAAATAATTCAATGATTCACAAGTAATGTCTGGGGCGACGCCTTGCCCTTTTATTTCCGTAGTTTTGGTTGAAAACTGAAGGAGATCTCTTGATTTGAAACATCTTGATCAACACCTCACTCCCAGCACAATAACGATATTCTGAGAGAAAAATGCATAAATCTGACTCTATCACCCTTTTCATATTTGATGACAGTCTCCACTCCCAAAAATCTGGTTGGTTTGGACACGATCTCAGTCCCGTAGAGCACATTGAACTAAGATCAGGCCCCCCTGTCTGACAGGCCAAAAAATATAGATTTCATCACTAATTGCCCTGTAATTATTCCAGACGATTGAGCTACATAAGAAGGCATTCTGAGCGAAACTGAGCGAGATATGAGCAAATCAGTCGCCATGATCAAAAAGTGTCCAAAACAGCCAATTTTTCGTCGCGCCTTCGGTTCCGACATTAGCTGTAATGACGCCCGCGTTTACTATTGCGCCCAATGGGTCCGAATTTGCGCATTGGGTCTGGATTTCGCGTTTTTCTCTTTCATTCCGCCCTCTTTTGCCCCGGAGTTTCTCGGAATAGTTACACGCACTAGTTGACTACAGTTATACAAAATATCTACGGGATACGACCAGAGGAAGATATTGAGCACGGGTTGTCGGTCCGTCAGCGCCTTTGAGGAAGTTACCTATGTTCTGGCCTCCCCGTTTACCCCGAACTTCCGGAAACATTTGAGAGGTGCAACTCCATTTGAATGTGCGTAAGGCTGTTCCCGACGAATCGCGTGGTGGGGCGTACGTGAATTATATTGTTATTGTTATATGAATTAATCTCCCGATTCAATAGTTGAATGCGAACCGGTACCCCGATTGGGGCCTCGCTGGCGCGCCAATCATGTCGGTTTCGAGCGAACGTGCATTCTCCTCTGCACTGACCAATGGACATGTAATCCAGATCATTATATACGACCGGATCATGCAGATTTCAAACATAGATGATCCCCCTCCCATCCACATTGATGGTCGTGCCGGCCATGGTAAGACATATCTCCTATATCCGGTTATAGGTGCTCTTCGTAAACAAGATGAAATTGTTCTACTCTCTATCTGCCTTCGCCGCGAAAAATTATCCGGGGGGAAGTACAACACATGACCTCTATGGAATCCCAGTTGACGAGCATAAACCATTTTTAAAATCATCCGTGGGGCTCAAAAGTGATCGGGCTCGACTATTTCATGCAGCGAAGTGCCATAGCATTGATGAAATTGGCAGTTTGCATTTCAAGGCCTTTGACTGCGCGGATCGTCTAATGCGACTGTTGACGGGGAAACTTGATCGCGTGTGGGGCGGACGAATGATCATTACAGTTGGGGACTTTCGACAGGTCTGTCCATTTTTTCGCGATTCAATTTATAGCCATCTTTAACGAGCTCAGGTTGCGCCCGTCATTCGATTTGGAGGCAGGACCGCAATCTGCAAAGCCTCCCTGCGTACTCAACCCATATTTAGCCAGTTCACCCTACTACGGCTGGAGCGTTCGATGAGACAGCGAGATGATCCCCAATTCTCTTCAATCTTGGATGTCATTGGGGACAATCACAGTCAAGGTACAGTGGATCTTGGGTGTCTGCCCCACACACAATCCGTCCAACAACTGATTGATTTCGTCTTTCCACCAGCTGTGGTTGCGGAACCTATCATCTGCATTTCCCGTGCCATTCTCAGCCCATTTAACGCCTTTGTGAACGACTTCAATGCAACCATTCTCCGCAATGTTCCTGAGGAAATTCATCGGTATCATAGCAGCGATTCCGTTGAGGGCGATGCTGAAAACTCGAATAAAGCGGTTCTCGCTGATCCCGAGTTCTTAAACTCCCTGGAAGAGCCAGGAATCCCCCCGCATGAATTGATTCTCAAGATTGGAGTCATATGTAGACTTACCCGGGCTTCAAGGCTCTGCATTCGAGTTTTGACGACACTATGCATATGTCCACGAATTGTCAGCTTGGACGGAGCGAAGAAGAACATGATCGACTAACTCCAAGGGCATGGTTGTATATACGGTGACGAGTACAATTAGCGTTGGGCACGGGTACGGGTTCGGGTATAAAACAGTCAACCCGGACCCGCACCCGGAGAACCCGAACCCGAACCCGCGGGTCCACGGGTTGTCCGAATTGATCGGATCACAGATGCCGAAGCCTGCCGAGAATGTTCAACATCTTCAAACATGAAATATGTTCACCAATTGAGGTTTTTGAGTGCATCAAGTGGTTGACAACAGCTTGGGAGTACCATTGAGAGCCGGTAGCCATGTCCAACTGCCTTGAAATGAACTAAATTCCATAATAAATTCAATGTTAGCAGACCCGCGGTGTACCCGAGGGTTTTCGGGTCCACTAAAACTGGAACCCGTACCCGAACCCGGGCCGACCCGACCCGGAAACCCGCCGGGTTGACCCGTACCCGTGCCAACCCTAAGTACAATAGCACCAATTCTAAAGGTAATAATGTTTTCCCCGGCCGCGCAACCCCTTGCACGAATTGCTTCAGAGTGGAGTAGGTCGTAAATCCAACAGCGAAATTGGCGCCACGACCGCATTAGGCCTTGCAGATAGATCATTCCATTCTTGGCTTCCTCCCTGTGCGAATTTGTTCCAGCTACGCCGTTCCCCAGTCCCCCCCGTCCGTAGCCGACCAGACAGAGATTCTGCAGATCTCACGCCTCCATCTGGTGACAACAGCGTGATTTTTTAATCGCAATCTCGCCTTACTGCACTTGGCCGCTCTCCACGCCGCTTTATCTGCTATCGAGCAGGAAGGTGAGTCCTGTGTTTCTCCACGTTCAAGAAGGTAACGATTGCTCGTATCTTATTATGTGAACAGTGTCGAGTCGAATTGCTCCCTGGAAACTTGGAGTTTTGGAACGCAGATTTTCATATTTTGTTACTATAAGTTGTTGTACTTTTAGGGCGAACGAATGGGTACGGGTTGTAAAGGAATATTAATCGACATATGAACGAGTGAGGAACGGCATCGGACAATCAACCTCCTCCGGAGTCACACGATGGGAGATCCACAGTATCAGTGTCCAACTGGGCAAAGAAATTGAATCCGATAAATTAGATGAATTGGAAGGACACGTACGAGATCCGGAGATTTCACGAACTCGCATTTGTGGCAGAATGGGCATCATTCAGATCGACGATATCCCAACCCTGGTCGATCTTGTCCCGGACGTGCTGGCGCATATTGAGCCTAGTATTGTTAGCAGGTGCACAAGAGTTGAACAAAAATTACTCGCATCGCGAGCATACTATTCATATATACTGTGGAGTGTGTCAGCGCTGATAACAAGGGCGACGAGAACAGCGCACGTTTTCTATTCGGTGCGAGGGAGAGGAGGAACCAAAATGTCTCCCGGTAGCTGAGGAACTGGGGGGGTGAAAACATGATCAATAATGAAGTAGACGAAATGGAACTGGACGCACGAGACCCAGTGTGAGGCCGGAAGAGAGGGCGGTGAGCATACCTCGATTGATGGCGTTGACCATCAAGGTGTTTAACATTGTGTTGCTCCTGGTTTACTGTTCAGTGAGCTAGTCATGGATCGGAATGGCACACACCTCGACATCTCATTCTTGTTACGGGCTAGGAAGTAACAGAGATACACCGTGATGGCCATGTCGCAAGCAAACGACCCGGCAGTCTGCAATATCGTGATCGCTAAAAAATGAGTGGACTTGGGTGGCGTTAAAGCGGTGGAAGAATATCATATATGAATCTTACCGCCGTCTGGCCAAGTTTGGAGTACGAGTGGAGTCCATACCTGGTTGAGAAGTCAGTTCGGCGAGGCATGGGAGGAGGGAGAACGGAAACGCACGACAACACGGCTTGAGCTATTCCTGCAGCTTTCATGTCCGTCGATAAAATGAACCCTTTCTAAGTACATTGACGACATCCAAATCTGGAGGATGGCCAGGAATCCCTTGAAGAGAAAAAAGGTCAATGGATTAGTCAGTATGCAAACGTGCGGACGTACTGCGATGTATATTCCGAAGGCGGGGGGGAGCCTGAACAACATGACGATACCTCTCGTGACTGGAAAATTGAAACGTAAATAGAAGTGTACCATTGAGCGAAGTGACTACGTACGACGGTGAACTCGGCTGGTAAAATAACTGGGAGAGATGAGTGAAGGTGTCCATGATGGAACGATGGAACGCACATTTGCACGGTGAAGGTGGACAGGTACTGTGAGGGTGTAAGCAGCGGGCCATGCATCGAGAATAGAAAACCGACGTTGGCAAGGAGTTGCAGCTAATCAAAGTGAGAACTTGTTGGATTGAAATTGAATAGGTATCACCCACCGAGTCGGACATGTGGTTTAATTTAATCAGCTAAGGCCATGGAAGAGAAAAGGCAGCGCACCAAATCAAATCGTCCTGTGTAATCCCGAACTTCTGGACAAAACGAAAGTAGGTTGACCGAAAGAAGAGAGCCAGTTGTAGAGTTTCAAGAACCCTGATACAGCGTGTTATAAAAGACTCCTCGGCATAGAAATCTGGTGAGCATACATCACAATGATGACCTGGGTGAGATGGATGAGTGGTGAATGTTGGTTTGCAGAGAACAAGCAGGACGAACGGGGAGCCAAATGGAGTTTTTGTCCTGACACCGGTGGAAGTATAGGATAGTTTGGGCGACCCCAATTCCACTGAAGAAAAGGAACAATGAGCGATTGAGGAACGGATAGATTCAACAATTGCAGCTGTACTAGAGAACAGTTTCCAAAAACAACGAAATCAACCATGGACCGTATGTGGATCCAATTGCCGGGAATGACATCTGGGAGGCAAACGGAGAAGTGTGAATCCCTGCATGTGTATACTATATATGCGAAAATCGGCAGTCAGAGAGCGGACTAACGTTACGCTAACAGAGATGTGACGATGCGGTGGAGAGGGTCTATGACCTCTCAGGGGAGATGAGCCAGCGGGGCTCGCAGCTGGAGGGTGGAAGCAGAGGAGAAAACCCAATATGATTGCCGAAGACAGACATGTGAACCTAATACAACCAAACTAATGCTATGCGCTGCCAACCACGCCACAGCCACCCCCCTCCAAAAAATGTCCAAGCGAAGCGAGGGACGTGGAGCGACCCCGTGCCATCCTATCTGAATGACCAACAATGGTCCAGCCAAGCATTCACAAAATCTGCTATGGCAGGCTCCACGAATCAGCTGAAGTCCGGCTCGAGACGACAGATCTCGGCAAGAACCGCCAAGAATACAAGCTGATACGGTGGAAGCAGATGAAGGACTTCCTCGCGCTCATCGAGCTCGTCAGGAGGACGGGAGCCCCATGCAATGTCCGAAATGTTAGCGTGCCCAACAGCGACCCAAGGGTACTCGCATGCACAGACAAGGGAAAGCCCAGACTGGACGGGGTCATACACAGTTTCGCCAGGTAAGAAGTGATCGAGGATGGGATGAGGGGATGGAATGAAGGTGCATGGATCACAAGGGACGTGCATAGGATACGGCAGCAGAACAGGAATGGGCTAAAGCTTGGTGTGCTGAGTTTCACATCAAATCAGTAAATTGCCCCGTTTAGAGTGATTTCAACCTGGATTTTCAGGCCCTAAACTCTAGGGCATTGTTGACTGCATACTGTGTCCCACAGGCCTGCATGCATATGAAATCAGTTTTCTAACAAGGGTAATGACACCGAGCTTGATGATGTGCGTGCCGATGCATTGACGTGGTGGTTACCGGCTTGTCTAACGTCAGTACGGCATACAAGGGGAGTGGCACCTACCCAAATCAGGATACATAGCAGGGTCATCGACGGGTCCGTGGAATCGGCGGAGTACTTCATCCAAGGTAAGTGCCCGGTACAAACAAGGCCCAGCAGCTCAAACAAAATTTATTTCAGGCCCTCCGGAATATGTTCAAGTCCACCATAACAAAAATATAGGTCAATCGGAGCAAAATAGGTCCCATGCGACGTGTTCTCCGTTCAACCACTGAAAAACGCGGGAATCTATCCCAAAAAGGAAATTTTCAGTGCCCGTAAAAAAACCTAGGATACAGGGCCCTCCGCCCTTTCCATGCGAATAGAATGATCCTATTTCCAGGGCAAACGGTTGAGGATTGATCCCGCAATCGCTGTTCTCGTGAAAACTTACAAAAAAAAAAAAAAACACGCCGCGCCCTAAGTTCTGCAAACGGCTGTAAAAATCCTGGTATCTCCTGCCCTCCAGAATACTCAGATACAACATATCGAAAAACTAGATCATTTGAACTATTATATCAAGCATGTGAACTATCCTACTGAAAAACAGTCAAATCTGAGCTATTAGGTCATCTTGGGGGACTGATCAAAAATCGTAAGATGCCATGCTTTCCGTATTTTCAATGCCAACACAATGAGCATATTCTCAAGCAAAACGGTTGAGAATTGATATCAGGAGAGTCATCCGACGGAAAATTTGCTGAAAACAGAAAAAAACGGGCTGTGCCCTAAGTTCCGCAAACAGCTGTAAGCATCTGAATTGTGAATACAAAATTTGAGCAAGGTCATTCCAAAATTATAGACATTCTTTCTAGAGCTCTCCCAACAGTACATAAATTCACGAACGATTGGGGTTGGTGTCTGGTTGGTGTTCTGACTTTGGTGCACTCCACTGTGCAGTTCCCCTACATCCCCCCCGCCCAAAAAATAAAAATAAAACAATGTGGCTGAGTTTCCCACTGCGGCATTCTTTCCCAACCAAAATTCCGGATGAATACAGTGCAAGAGATGTTACTGGAAGCCTTCCTGGAGGATGTGACACATGTAGCACTGTTCAAACCCAGTATGCACTCCATCTTTCACGTTCATTTACCTCAAAAAACCTCCAGTAGCCGCGTTTACGAGGTTCATCAATCTCAGTAGTATTATTGCAATCGAATACAGCGAAATTGACTGAACGGAAAATTCGGACCTAGTGACTGTGATGTTATAGCGTGACAAAGTTGGGATGAACCTCTCCACAGCGGCTGGAAGAAAATATATACAAACAACAAAGCCACAATTTTCACTCCGTGCAGTAAGGTCAACCACATCAAGGGGAAGGAAATAACTGAGTCGGTGGTATAGGTGGACTGACCATGCTTTCAAACAATTGCCTTTCAAGAAAACCACATGTGTTCAATGCACGATGCTGGTTTATTTATTTTTGGTGTTATTAGGACCCAGTCCTGCCCTTCATCAGCTCAATGCAAGGATGTAGGGTGGAAAATAGTATTGTGTCGAGCAGCTGAATCAAGGTGTGGAGGTCAAAGTGTGAATAGACACAATACAAATCACCGACAATAACATTGCACAAAGTATCCAGAGACGTGAAAAGAGCATCTAGACCCGAAGAGGATACAAAGGAGGAAACGGGCCCGCACATCATGCGTACGGATGAAGGACCAGCAGTAGAGTATTAATTACCATACACAGAAGAAACCAGTGCTACGTCCAAAACATTGAGCGGAGTAGAGCCAGAATTTCGATTTTCTCTTCGAGCTCACCTTTTCGAGTCAGAATGTAAACGGGTGATCAGGCGGGCAAAAGTAACCTCGGAGTCGTGGTCTGCAGCACTTCTAGGACCAATATGAGTGTTTCTACAGAGAGAAAAAATCCTCACAGCCGACCAGTGGTGTCGGGGGTTGAGCTCGCCTTTTCCAGTTAAAATGCAAACCGGTGATCAGGCGGGCGAAGGTAACCTTGGACTCGTGGTCTGCAACACTTCTAGGACCAATATGAGTATTTCTACAGAGAGAAAAAATCCTCACAGCCGACCAGTGATGTCGGGGGTTGAGCTCATTTTTCGAGTCAAAATGCAAACTGGTGATCAGGCGGGCGAAAGTAACCTCGGACTCGTGGTCTGCAACACTTCTAAGACCAATATGAGTATTTCTACAGAGAGAAAAAATCCTCGCAGCCGAAGCGTTGTCCAGTCCGTTGTGTATGTGCCTTTTCATCCATTCAATATCCTCCTCGTTCCATTCATGTGAAAATAATTGTTCTGGAGTGGAATCCGTGGTTGTTTCCGGTATTGATTAAGCCAGAATTCTGTTCATTTTGTGCTGGGAGGCATCAAAGGAGTTAGGGAGCATGGGTGGTGGGTTCAGACGCCTTTCAAAAATGCAATTTACAGCTCTTTGCAGAACTTAGGGCGCGGCCCGTTTTTTTTTTTTTTTGGTAAGTTTTCACGAGAATAGCCATTGTGAGCTGAGTTCTCAACGGTTTACCTCAGGAGTAGGCTCATTCAATTCGTATGGAAAGTGCGCAGGGCATGGGATCCTCCGATTCTTTCTGAGCACATCAAAATCATTTACTGGGTCAAATTTCAGTGTTTTTGACCTTCTGAGTGCAGAACAGGTCCCATGGTAGCTGCATTCTGACCGCCTATTTCTGGGGCATGCAGATTGAAGCCTAGCTGGATACTTTGCCCAAACTTAGTGTTCCATTGGAAGGAGCTGAGAGTAAAATAGGGAGCCAGAGGTAGTGCAAATACCAAAGCATGAGGATGAAATGTCGAACACACAGAGGTAACAATGCCCGTTTCCGTAGCGCGATACCCATGGGACGCTCATAATCATTGAAGATTGAGGATTTGGCCGATAAAAATTAATTTGGGCCCCACAGAGGTGTTGGCCGCGGGCATCCTCGCAACTTCGCAACCGCGCGCATAGAATGACAGCTCACGCTCAACTCGAATTTTCTGCCGACGACTTAGCCATTTTATCCCAACAACCGTGCTACAATCTGCAAAGTTTTGTGCAGGGTGCCTGCATTGGATTTTATAAGTTCTTATGGTCTTGGAGGTACCACTTTGTGTCGGGTGTACAAGAAGATACATAGGGCGTGGCCTTTTTTTTTTTTTTTTTTTTGGTAAGTTTTCACGAGAATAGCCATTGTGAGCTGAGTTTTCAACGGTTTGCCTCAGGAGTAGGCTCATTCTATTTGTATGGAAAGTGCACAAGGAATGGCATCCTCCGATTCTTTCTGGGCACATCAAAATCATTTACTGGGTCAAATTTCAGTGTTTTTGACCTTCTGAGTGCAGAACAGGTCCCATGGTAGCTGTAGTCCACCAAATGACCTAGATTTTTGATGCGATGCACTTGAAGGTATTCTACCCTCAGGAGCCTTTCAGGTGGACATGCCCATTAAAGGTGGACAGGTATCGTGCACAGCAAAAACAGTCATGTCTACCCTTAGGAACTTTGCAGGTGGACATACAAGACACCAAAAGAAGCTGAATTGAGCTGAAATTTGGCCGCTGTTAAGTCTTTGGATATGGTAGACATGCTGTAATTGGTCATGGTGTATGTCTACCATAGGTGGACATGGTGTAATTGGTCACATCTGCTCACGGTGTATGTCTACTGTCAAGCGGCTTAATGGTGGACAAGGTAGAAATGCTGGATTGGTCAGATCTACTCACAGTGTATGTCTACCCTCAAGCGACCTAACGGTGGACATCGTAGACATGCTGTAATTGGTCATGTTGTATGTTTACCATCAAGCAGCATAACGGTGGACCTCCAGGGCTCTACCCCGCCCCACAGACAATGCTCCGCAGTCACGCTGGTGGAAACCCCTCCTCACGCGTCTCCACTATTCTATGCGCAATAAACATGTGCTTTATAATCAAATTTGCATTAAATCCAATGCCACAATCCCAGTTCAACTGCCTTTTCGAAGCCGTCCTGCTGAGGTGGTAGCCAGCGAAATTCTACACAGAATAGGGTCTTGTTTATTATGGCTGTTTGTAAACATGTTTATAAACACCGGTTTATAAACCAGTTTTTAATTCGATCGGGTAAAATGGCCGGTTTTTTATTACTTTCGGGCCTGATCCGGGGCTGCAAATCTTTGATGGATTGCCAAAATTTTCCCTCTGCGACAACACCTCTGAGGGGACATGTCCGGCTCTGTCTGTTAAAAGTCTCTTTACATTGAAGCTGAAGCCCAACACTGTGATCAACCTTTCATAGGATGCTGCTAACAAGGACCAGCCACACCTCTCCATTACGCGTGAATACGAAGTTGGTCTAGAAGCCCCGAATGCAGTGGACGATGGCGGGGCTCAGGGTCATTTAGTTTCTTCAATCTCCCAACCAATCCTTGATACTCACCGTGATGGTGTTGACACCTGGCTGCCATTTTTCTGAGATTTGCTCTCAGATAAACCGGTTGAGGGTGCACATGCAATCTGAAGTCTTTTAGATTGGTTGGACGATACCATAGTTGATTCCCGGGCTGGTAGGAAAGCAGGTGGGAAGAGGACTTGAGACAGGGAAGCTGCAAAACTCGTTTTTTAGCATGTATTTGCAAACCTGTCGATAAATATCTTTATAAACAGCCTGTTTACAAACCAAAAATAAAAAACTGTTTATAACCCCCCTGAGAATTATAAACAAGACCCTAACACAGAATGGTCACCTCAGATTCCTCTGTTGTTGCCCCGGCCATGTAAATTGTTACACAAACAGCTCCAAGCACTCAAATTTGCATTAAATCTGAGGCCACGATCCCAGTTCAATTGGCTTTTCGAAGCCGCCCTGCTGAGGTGGTAGCCAGCGAAATTCTACACAGAATGGTCACCTCAGATTCCTCTGTTGTTGCCCCGGCCATGTAAATTGTTAAACAAACAGCTGCAAAGCTGCAAATTTCGCATGCTTGAAGGTTTGTTTAACAATGGTGTGCTTTATAATCAAATTTGCATTAAATCCAATTCCACGATCCCAGTTCAACTGCCTTTTCGAAGCCACCCTGCTGAGGTGGTAGCCAGCGAAATTCTACACAGAATGGTCACCTCAGATTCCTCTGTTGTTGCCCTGGCCATGTAAATTGTTAAACAAACAGCTGCAAAGCTGCAAATTTCGCGTGCTTGCATCTGTTTGTTTAACAATGGTGTGCTTTATAATCAAATTTGCATTAAATCCAATCCCACGATCCCAGTTCAACTGCCTTTTCGAAGCCGCCCTCGTGTCTACCAACGCACCTTGCTCCCTTCCGCTCGACTTGAGTGACTTGAGGCACAGCGTGCATTTTACAGAGCAATCCATTGGAATTCCGATTCCATCGCTTGTTATCTCCGACACCGCTGCCTAGCATATCAAGGCAACATATTCTTTGCCTCCGTATGTTCCTTTCATTTGTCGTGTTCTGCATCGCATTTTGTCCCCTGGTACCTTACTTTCACTCCAGTTGTTCTAATTCTCTCTGCACTTGGCTTAATTGGTCTGTGACTCGAGAACTTGAAGAAACGGGAAAAATGCACGGAATCGGTTCGCTATTCTCCCACTGCTTTCATCTTCCAACACCGACAAAGATTTAGAGGGAAACTGGTCCGAATTTGCCAAGACCTGGAGGTGAGGATACGTGGAGAACACGTACGTTCTTTCGTCATTCGTAGTACGGAAGGGGTATCCTCAGTGCTTTTATCAGGCGCAAAATCGCAGGAGGAGCACCTGGCTCGTTGAACGTCAATATCATGCATCGCGAGGTCCGATCACAATCTTATCATCTCCACTACATTCCTAGACTCGTCCAGATCCTCGATGATATGTTGCGTAGCGAAGAGTGGAAACATTTTGGTGCCGCGCTTGACCCCGACGCCCGCGCATATTTGAACTTGGCCTGGCATCGTTTGCATGGTATTCTGTGTTTCATTATTTCCCAGAACTCCACGTACATCTTGTGTTGCAATTCAGGTTGGCCTGACACCGTTCAAGGCCTCTACGCCCTGAAGAAACAGTTAATAATCGCAACCTTATCCAACGGAAATATCCGCCTTCTCGTGGATATGGCGAAGCACGCAGACCTCCCTTGGGACACGATTTTTTCATCGGAGTTGTTTCAATCGTTCAAACCGTGTGTTTCCGCCCACTACTTGGTTCTAATTACCGAGTACTTGTTTTTTTGTTCACTTTTTGACCCCTAATTTCATGAGTTCCCTCCCATTGCATAAAATTAGTGTCCGTGCCAGCCAAACAAATGAAATTGCGAGATAATAGTGAATATGTGAGCCAACGAGCAAGAAGAAAACAGTCAGTAGCGTTTGAAGCCTTTATTTCCAGGTATTTTTGTCTCCCTCTTTATAAAATTGAGCCTGTCTGCTTTTGTTCGCTTTCAAATTCAACCCTGAGAGTGTGATCAAATGTGCTGTTTTACGCGAGGTTGCCCCGACTGAATCTCTTTCCGCGAGGTGGGAACAATGCCGACGTTCGCCGCCATGTTCGCCGCGGCAGCCTTTGTTTCGATGCGGTGGGAGCCATCTGTCAATGTTAGCGCTGAGGCAGTGTCTGTCAAAGTTTGTTCGAGGGGTGACATCAGGAAAAAGTCTGTGGGAAATATCTCGCCAGCTAGATATGGAGACGAAAATAGCAGTCAATAGCTTGAATAGCTGTGGGTCATTCACTGATAGCTCTCCAGTGCTATAATAGCTACGTGCAAGCACCATGAAGACATTTATAGCATTCACACAGAATTATGTTGAGTGACATAGCTTAAGATATTAACTTCAGGTTACTTCATGTCTTAGGGTCCCGGGCCAAATAGTACTATAGAAATTTCAAAATCACCTGACAAAATGTCTTTGCCAACATTATCTTTTACCAGTCTTGCTGTTACTGAGGGGGGGGGCTGATTCAAAACCTATCGGACATTTATTTCTCCACTTATGGCACTTATTTTACAAGAAGGCTGTGATTGACAGTAATGTTGGTTCGGGACTCATAATGAAGGCGGAATCATTCAAGGAAAACATGAAATTCAAAGGATCAACAAGAGGTAACTAGACGTCCTAAGTCATTATTGGCTGATGAAAAAGGACGCAAGGACATGCGCTCTTGTCACTTGATCGCGGATTTGCCAAGACATTTTAAACTCCGATGACAGCTGTCAGTGTGAGGTCCGTGCGTATACGCATGACCGCGCATGATCCCATCAAATGGTTGGTCGCTTTCCTTCCACTCCCACCCAACTCCCACCACCCCATTTCTCTCGTCCTTGCGTCCGTCCGTCCGCCCTTCTCCCGTCCTTCCCTTCGTGTTCGGCAGCTATTACTCACCTGTCAAGCAATTCCCAACCTTCAAGTCAGTATCTCAAGCATTCAAGCTGTCAAGCCGTTCGATTCGTAGACTTGCAGCAACTCGTTCCAAAAACCTCAAACCTTGGGCCCGGGAACCACCATCAAGCCTTCTGTGACCCTGCTGAGGAACCCTCATCAAACCTTCTGCCGTCCCGTTCAAGAGCCTCCGGCTACATACCCTGAAATTCTGCCAAGTCAAAGTTGCGCGCTGCGAGAGAAGAGCTCGACGACGCAAAGTAATGCAGGGGGACGGATGGGTGGCCGCTATATAATTGCTCGAGGTACGTTGCTCCTTGGCTCGGTTGTTCGGATCGTACTTTCACCCCTACGCCCCGCATGTACTCCATTCCGTGCCGACCACTCCCTGTTCCGCCAACACGATGTCCACTGTGTTTCCCACGCTTTCGGGCTCCCCCTCGCTGCTATCACATACACCCGTCAACCCCGGCGGCCCCCACTTGTCAACTGCAATAGCGTTGTGCTCATACGTACCTTGTTCAGCGGCTGCATCATGGTACGTCCATCTCCTATCGTAAAAGCTGGAAAAATCATTCATGGCAGTCTAGCTCTCGCTACTAGGGAGCCCTGGCCCCCGTCGATTCCCACCTCCAGTTCGGACCGTCGAGAGCGACGGAAGATCAGCGGACGTTCCGGCTATAAATACTATTTTGTTATTTTACTTATTCTATCCACATCCTTTCTAATTTCTTTCGATACACCTGAGGCTTGATATATTGAAACTTTCGAGCTACAAGGCGCTACAGAGACAGTGATATTTTTGTCACATGCTTGGCTATAGCTGACTCTATAGTATTCTGTCGCTCGCGCGTTGAGCTACAGTAGCAATACAAACCAGGGACTTAGCTACCGAGCTATCATGGCTATCCCAGCTATATTGTGCTATGTGGTCACCCAGTTTTTTCCTGATGGACGTGGTGCCGGCAACGCCGAACGTCGATTGCCTGTGGGCCGGCGGTAGTGATGGTCTGGCTTTGGCCTGAGGCCAAAAAGCCGGGGCTTTTTGGCTTTGGTACCAAGGCCAAAGCCAAGCCAAAAACTTGGCCTGGGTTGGCTTTTGGCCTGGCCTGACTCACTGTCAGGCCAAAGCCAGGCCAAAAAGCCGGGGCTTTTGGTTTTTATTTTTGATATATTTCCCACTGAAATACAACTTGATTTTGCGTGATTTGGTCGCGTCGCGTCGCGTCTGCCGCTCAGGTGATAGGTGGCGGTGTGAATCGATCACTCATCAATCATCATTCATCACTGCACACGCCGAGACTTGACTTGTTTGTTACGTTCGCCGCCGTTCAATCTCGAGTTCAGGCTCTGGGGTTCGCAAGCTGCGTTCATCCCTATCCACTTGTGGGCGGACTTCTCATGAAAGCTTTGTTTTTCACTCTGGGGCTATTATTCTCTCTCCGTATCTGCCCAATGGACCTAAGTTTTTCAAGTATCCGCATTTGCTGGCTCGCTTGACTTTCGGTATCAACTTTGAGAGACCACCACGCGCTCCTCCATGCTCTCTCCATGCTTTCTGTTCGATCTCCACACCTTTCCTGAATTTCTACATGTGCCTTGTGTCGGATTGCGCCAAGGAGGGTGTATATATATATGTACAACAAGTCGACCATTGAATCAGAACCTCCCTCCCACAATGCCCCCCCGGGATCTTCCTGACCAAACCCTCGTGTTGCCCGGTGCTCGCAATCGCAAACCGTCCAGCAAAGTTCGCGAGACTGCTGGAGCCCCTTCTGATCCTACCTCTCAAGGCGACGGTAACAATGGAACTCACAAATCAGCAGGGAAAAAGCGAGCTGCGTCTATGTCAAACACGGACTCGGGGAGTGATAAACGTAATATTTCATAACTCAGATATCTAAGGATCCTCAAATTAACTAGGCGCGCGAACCACTGGATCTCATTCCCCGATAGAGGTGGATGGTCCGGACGATATGAGTTTAACAGGTTCTTGTGAGTTGTTCAATTGCGATTTTGGGATGTGGATTGATGCAAACATTCAGCATCGGCGAACCACAAGTCCACTGGGGATCCTACCGCTGTTGATGCGGACGGTTTCCTTGCCGATATCGACGTAGCTTCCATTAGCGGAGCCAAGAAACCAAAGGTCGACGGTAACAAAGATCTTGATCATTTTTTCGGGGAGAAGTTTCAATTCAAGAAGCCGGATTCCAAGTACCACACGCGCCGAACATGCTTGAAGTGTCCCGGGTACGTTTTTCTCGCCAGAACTTCCTTTTTTAACTTGCAAGGGTATAGCGGAAAGAAGAGTATTGTTGCGGAATCCACAACCCTCAGACGTCATTTGGAGGCAGAGCACTACGTGAGTCAAGGCTTAATTGGCGGGTTGTATCGTAATGTCTAATTTTTCATGCAGCAAGCTTATAAAAAGTGGGCGAAGGGCGCCAACTTTACCTCCGCTCTTCCCGGGGATCGTAAAGCCCTGAAACTGGCCACCACGGAGGCGCTCCAACCTCAGGCAACTCTTGATTCCCACCTGAAGGAGATACCGCCGAAAGAGAGGGTAATCCCTTATTCGCATGAAGTGTTCCGCGAAGCAGCCATTGAATGGTTAGTCGCCACTGACCAGGTGAGTCTCGTATTCATTCGATTGCTCCGCTGAACTCGCACGCGTTTCAGCCTGTCGATGCGCTCGATCACCCGAAATTCCGAGAGATGATTGATATCGCCGCCCGCGCAAAGGACGGTGTCCGCATCCCCGGGAGAAAATCGACTCGGGAGGAGATTATCAACTTATTCAAGAGGCGCATGGAGCACTTGAAAGAGAAACTCAATGTACGTGTTTCTCAATAATTTATCTCATATATTAATCGCCTCAGGGCCCGACGGTCACTGGTGATATCCATTTGACGGATGATGCCTGGACCGCGTCGAATGGGGACGGTTACCTCGCTGCTTCGAGCCACTTCATCGAAGAAGTTTCGCCAGGTGTATGGGAGTCTCGTGAAGCATTGATCGGATTTGTACGTCTCAACAACGCCCATAATGGGAAGCGGCTAGGGCAGGCACTGTACAAAATTGTTGCGCGGCTGGGAATTCAGAAACGGGTATGTTTCGAAACCTATCTCACCAGCTTCACCCGACACGAATATACTTAGATTGGATATATGACGACCGACTCCGCTCCTAATAACGGCACCGCCGCAGTCGAATTTGCAGCTCAACTGCTGATGCGCGATAATGTTGTTTGGGACCCAGCGGAGCGCCACTTACCGTGAGTACAATCCATTTTTTATTAGGCTGTTTCTTACCTGTGTTCCCTTCAGGTGCATGGCCCATATAATCAACCTGGCGACACAGGCCTTGATATCAACTTATAGTAAATCACCGCATTTCGATCCCAAAAAACCCGAAGCTCATTTGCCCGACACATCCGCAACTCTTCGGGATGAAATCGGGCTTATCCGCGCAATTGCAGTGAAAGTACGTACTGTGGTTTCTCGTCTGCTTCCAGTGACGGAACTGCTTCCAGGAGCGTTCGTCCCCGAAGCGCAAGGAGATCTTCAAGGGCCTCCAGGTCAGCGTGCGGCGGACGGGCAACTCGGATGTCAATGTCAGTGTCACCGTCGGGAAGCAGTTGATTTTGGACATGAAGGTGCGGTGGAGCTCAACATATCATATGCTCCTACGAGCACTTGAACTGCGTCCGGTGCGATGAATTTCTTGCAGCCGTAGGACTTAACTGATCTTTCGGTAGTATGTCGATGCGTTCGTAGTCGACATATCATACGATGCTATCAATGCAGAGGAGCGAGCCAAAATCCGTGAACTCCAGCTAACCCCTGAGGAGTGGAGGCGCGTCGACAAGTTTGCTGGACTCCTTGCGGTGAGATTCATTCACTCTCATTCAATCAGACTCTGACGTGTTCGATCCGTGTAGCATGCCGAGAAAGCCCAACAAGCTTTCTCGTCAGGCACCATCCCGTCCTTGCATCGCGCCATTCCCGCGCTCGAGGCGCTCCACAGTGCATGGAGTAAGAGAGCTAAGCTAACAGCCAACGCCAACTTTGCCCCTGCACTCGAGAAGGCGGCGGATAAAATAGATGAATATTACCAGAAGACATCGCGCTCGACAGTTCAAGTCCTCGCAATGGGTTTGTTTATAGTAATACTCTTATTATCGTGTCCTACTAATACCCGGAGACAGTTCTGGATCCCGAGCAGAAGGGACAGTACTTCAAGAAGAATTGGGGCGACACGTTGGCGCAAGAAGCTCGGGAAACGGCGAAGACAATCGTGAGTCCCCCCCCACCTTGCCAATCTTCCCGCACATCTGATCTCTATGTCAGTTTGAGGAGCGCTGGCGCAAGCTCAATGCAGAAGCGGAGAAGACACAACCTGCAGCAAGAAAATCGTCGAAATTTGGCCAGCTCCTTCGAGAGGCTTCACCGGAGTTTGATGACAATGACACATCCTCCGAGGTCCATCGGGACCCGGCTCAGCCCTGGCTCGATGAGTTTGAGGAATATTACGATTCTCGTCCCGAGAGTCTTCCTGAAAATGATTCCATGGTATCGTGGTGGGGTGTATGTCATGCTTTCTTTGTGTATCGCGACATAGGACTGACTTTAATGTCCAGCGTTGCTTGGGCCGCTTTCCCACATGGCGGTCATTAGCACGAGACCGCCTTTCCATCCCAGCGTCTTCCGTTTCCAGCGAGCGAGCATTCTCCTCTGGAGGAATCACTATCAGTAAGCGGCGCAACAGGCTCAAAGGTGATATCGTAGAGGCGCTGCAAGTTTTGAAGTCTCTCATCCGGGGAAAGGATATGTTCCGCGCCCCTCCCGTGTCCACAATAGAGGAGGACGACGATACCTTGGAGGAGGATGACGATGCAGAGGGCTGGGATTGCTTTATAGACGATGACCCTGATAATTATGAACTTGATACGACAATAGATTAATTTTTGACGACGTGCTTAGTGAAAATTAAAAATTCACGCCTAAAGCCATGGCTCAGGCCAAAGCCAGGCCAAGCCAAGCCAAAGCCTGAGCTTTTGGCCTGGCCTGGGTTCTCGCTGAGCCAAAGCCACGCCAGGCCAGGCCAAAGCCCCGGCTTTCAGGCCAAGCCAAAGCCAGAGCATCACTAGCCGGCGGACTCGGGAACCCGACAATCACCGACGGCGAGCTGCCGGGCAATGCGGCACCGGCGGAGATTGAGTGGAGCTTAAAAAGCTTTAGACAGGCGTAATTTTATAAAGAGGGTAACTCAAATCCCTTTGCAAGTCCTAGTTATTGTGGGGCTGAAATGTTGTTCATACCATACCTCACAAGGAGCTGGAAGTGTTGATGATGTTGACTATTCCAATATCCTGGAGACTTTTCAATATGTAAAAGTGTGCTGTACCAAAAAAACAAGTGGATTGAGGCACTATTACCTCTGCTACAGCTGTTCGACGTGAAATCAGGGCTATTCGAACGAAAAGGCCGAAGATGCAAAATTCGAAGAGAGGGGCCGAGGGTCGATGTCATCCATTATCCCATCGGCTTCGGCCTTCGTGTGCGCGAGATAAAGATATTCCCCCAACACCACCAGCTCACCAGGTGCATACTCGTCATCACCAAAAGTAACCGAAACCCTGCACTCGAGGATTTCGATGGCCCAGTGGAGGAGGCAGACATTCTGCAATCGTCGCCGGCAGTCAGGACTCAGATCCTGGTTCCCACCTTGAAACCACTTTCGAGGATTGGAAACAACACAGGAGTTTTGATTCGTAGGACCGCAGCAGTCGCCAAGGGAGCAGTTGCTATGGGAAAGAATTTCTTCTAAATGGTCACAAGGCATCTAGGAGGTTATTCACCCAAGTATTACCGAGAGAACTGGAATTACTAGAGTCTGTGCTCACACATGCCGATAGTTTCGATCTCATGTCTACTCAGGCCCATGGTTATCGCGTCGAAAAGGATCAGTATCAGTTATTGCTCAGAATCCCGCATGATCGTCGCCGGGTTGCAGAGGATTCATTTCGACTTGCTGGTAAAACCCCTCCGGCCCTGCCTTCGTGGGGTGAGGACGAGGATATATCCGAGGTATACTCAGAACTCTTTCGAGATTCACGGTGTTTGCTTCCGAGTTGAAGTTAAGAATTTTTTGTATCTCCTGGACAAGTATCACGATTTCGTCGACCGCAAGCCACAGGACCGAGATCTTGAAGGCATTGATGCATTCAACAAATTTGAGAGAGCCTCGAGCAGTGCACCCAACCGTTCGAGCCCGACAAGCTCCGCGGTCAACATTGTCACCACCGGTGGATACTCAGGTTCGTTCCAAGTTGAGAGTAGGCTCTATGACACCAGTCGCAAACCACGGTTTACCACAGAACAATCGTTATATGGGTGAGGTTCTCAACCCGTTGGCTCCCACCTTTCAAACGCGAGAGCATGGGAGAGTTAACATCCCGGTCGACCCTCACGAAGCCGAACAAACGAGGCGCATGACACCGCAAGGAAATTTCCGTGGTCGAGACCGAGACTTGCCCCCACATGATTCTGGGCGCGACTCTCGGGATCCTCCTTCGCCTTCGGGCTTCCAAGGCGCTCCACACCGAGCTCCACCAGCTGGTGACCCAGATGATGGAGACGATGATTCGGACGATGACGATGACCGTGGAAATCCACACCGTCGCCGTTAAACTCCGTTCCGGCTACCAGGTGATCGTAATAACGCTGGACGAGTTCCTTCGGCATCTAACCGCGGCTCCAGCACGCTCAAAGAGCCTCACTTTGACCTGAAGTTGAAATATGACAATGTGCCTAAGTGGGACGGTAACGTCGATACAATAATCAGATGGATGTTGAAAGTTAATGATATTGCCAGAGAATCCGAAACAGTCTTCCAACAGCTGGGACGAGTCGTTCCTAAACGTCTGGAAGGTGAAGCAGAGGTATGGTATTGGTCATTGCCTATCAGTTGCCGCTCAGATCGAGAAAAACTGGGATACCTTGAAGCAAGCATTCCAAACGTACTATCTGAATCGTAAGTGGTTAGGCAGGCAACGCGGTCGCGCAAACAGAGCTACTTATCGAGACTCTGGCCATTCGCGTGAGACTCCGAGCGAGTACTTTATTCGCAAGACTGAGTTGCTCAGTACTGTCTATACCATGAGTGATTCAGAAATTATTCTGGAAGTCATGGATGGTGCACCTTCGACATGGAATACCATTTTGACGACTCAGGTGTACCGTGATATTGTGGAATTCCAGTCAGCTATCCGTTACCACGAAGACGCGTTAATGAAGCTTGACCATCAAGAGCGTGAGAACTCTTACAGAGATCGCGAGCGCGAGCGCGACAGATATCGAGACAATCAGCCACGGGCTGCACGAGTCAATCTTGTCGGTTGGTCTGCTAACCTAGGCCCTCCAAAATTCCCGAAAGACGATCGCAATGTATCCAAGAAAGCTACACCCGAATCAAAAGGTGCACGCCCTTGCCGGCATTGCGGAAGTGGAAAGCACTGGGACAATGAGTGCAAACACTCGTTCAAAGGGAATAAGGCAGCGAGAGCGAACCTAGCAAGTTCAACCAGTGATGATATGCAGGCTCAAGAAGATTATAATGACCTGTATTATGATCTTGAGGCCGACGAAGGCACATCCTCAGATGAATCTAACCAGGGTTTTAAGGAACCCCTTCAGATTACTGAACCCGATACGTGTCTCACCGTCGCTGGCAGTGAGGACATCAGAGAATATTCAGACCTGGGGGGGGAAAGACTCATCTAAGAAAATTGAAGCATCGTCATCGGACCTTCGCTCTGAGACAGAACTCTCGGAGAGTTCGGAGCCGGAATTAAGCAGCAAAACTGCATGTACAAGCTATTGGGCAAAGCCTGCGCTGAATCGGAGAACTCGCCGGCGTTTAGCACGAGAAATTGAGGCTAAAAATTACCATGTACTGCACACGCCAGGTGGTAAGGAAGTGATTGAGCTGCGGAAGCATATGGCTCGTCCTCCCGGTTCCTCGTTCCTCGGAGCTGAACCCGCAGAGACTACTGCCATTGTAAATGGACTGAACGTCGACCCCATAATGGTCATAATAGACTCGGGATCAGACATTACCTTGATATCACAGAAAACTTTGGAGAATCTTCTAAACCCTCCGAAGCTGAAGAGCGGACACAACGTTAAACTTATTCAGGTTACTGGAAAGTCTTCAATCTCAGGTTTTGTTGACCTAGACTTGTATTTCCATACCCCAGAAGGACCTGTTAAGCTGAACGTTGACGCTTACGTTGTTACGGGAATGACGACGCCGTTCATACTTGGCAATGACTTCAGTGATCAGTATTCCATTTCAATCCTGCGAGAAGATGGAGAGACTTACGTGCAATTCGGAAATTCAGGCAGACGGCTGAAGGTTAACAGCTCTACATCACCGTATTTCAATAGCGATGATGGCCATGCTTTCCGGATAAAGGTTCATTCTGGACTCACTCAGCATGGGCCAAAAGCCAAGGTTCATCGTCGTAATCAGAAATTGAGTCGTAAGGCTCGCGTGCGACGAAGAAATATGGACATTTGGGCTACAGAAAGGGTGGTAATTCCCCAGGAAAGTAGTGTTGCTATTCCTGTAGAGCTGTCATTCCCACCTGGTCAGAATTCTGTTTTTGTGGAAAGGCAATTTGGAGTGAATACCAGTCCAGAAGATGTATATTCATCTCCTGACTCGCTGATCTCAAAAGACAATCCGATCCTGCATGTGGCGAATTTCTCCAGCTCTCCCGTTGTGATATCAAAGGGGCAGACACTTGGTGTAGCTCGGAATCCTAGGACCTGGCTGGATAGAATGAATAAGTATTCAAAGGAACAGCAGGACAGGATTCATACACATGCTGCAGTTCTTCGTTCGATGGTGAATGAGAGACTTGACGTCAGTTCTGTGATCAGCGGGGACCATCCGGTCGCATCTGATCTAGTCTCTCGTAGACAGACGCTACATACATTCTTGCTCGTACCTACACTGTATAGAGTCTGTTAGTTACCGCGGGGTTGTGTATGTAGAGCTCTCTTATTACGTGATCTTAGATAAACTCAGGCCGTCGGTGGTTCGAACACCAGAGCAAACATCTATTTTCTTTCTGTGTCTTTTGTCTCTACGACCTTCTGTGAACACCAATGTGTTGTGAACTGAGATATATAAAACCTCTGGGAGGTTTCTCAAAATTATCGTTTATTCTAAAAGCACATTCCACGACATGTGGTTTTCAACTCAACCGAGCACAAGCAAAAGTCGCCACCTTTACACCACTGATTCAAGGGCTTCTTTCAAGATTCTGAATCGACAGATAGTTAACCATAGATAATAAAGCCTCACAAATGTTCAAGTCTCACCGAACATCGTGTTTCCCGTGCAATGGGACGCGACTCGGAAGAAGCTTACCTCAGATTATGTAATAACGGCGCACTGCATACACAGGGCCGCGGTAAACACTAGACTACTTTGGGTATCGGAATGCGCCCAGTGTGTTTCAACGAGTTATGCAGAATATACTGGCTCCATTCCTGTGGATTTTCGCCTTGGTCTACATCGATGATATTGTTGTTTTCTCGTTGACCTTTGACGAGCATGTGCAACATCTCGATCAAGTGTTCAAAGTTATATCCAACGCGAATGTCACGCTCTCACCTTCGAAGTGCCATTTTGCGTATCAATCTCTACTGCTCCTCGGTCAAGAAAGTGTCGAGACTTGGTCTCTCCACGTATCAAGAAAAGGTTGTGGCAATCTTGGATTTGGCAGAGCCTCGGACTACCCTCTGTTACATATAAATGTCAGACTACATTAGTTTTGAACGTCCTGTTTAAACCGACACTTGGTGGGCTTCCAGATGCTGTGGAAGTTTGTAGTGGAGCCGTCGATTGGAGTCCGTGATGGCACGAGGTTGACCGTTAACGAGTTCATTCCAAAATTGGACGTACTTGAGAAAGTCGATATTTTTCCAGTGTTCACGAGGTGGGTAATTTGTTCCAACCTTCCGAAATTTCTGGTGACTGATGGTGGGGACACCGACTTTTTTTTTTTTTTTCCACTTCAATGCTTCCCGGACGACTCGAGTTTTAGAGGAGACAAACTGTCCAACGGTGTAATCCATACTGAAAACCGCCCAGAAACCGGGCGGATGAGCGCATGCGGTTGATATCTCAAAACCCTGTCGCCGCTGCCAGATTTTTTCATCATATGTCGATAGCATTCATCAAGCATGTTCTTGGCGTCGATTCCGGGCATGATGGTCTATACGGACCTACCGATGCGTATTATGGCACTGTGGAGTAACAAGGTAGACTAACCTTACACATGTACATGTTGATCTGGGTGAAGAGTGCCTTATCGCCGCAAGAGATTAGGGAGAAAATGCTGGGTGACGAAGGGAATTTTCAGAAGGAGATGATCGCATACTTGGAGTCCTGTCATGTGGGTGAATTTTTGACCGGCACGATGGCTGAGGTTAAGGCCAAAGTCCCATACCAAGCTAATGCTCGACAGAAGTAGGGCTGGCTAAGATTATGAGTACATTCGATTATAATGTAATGTAATAGCAGAATTACAATTAAATATGGCTGGAGAGTAATTTTAAGGCTAATATTATGGCTCCATTACAATACAGTAAGTTATGATTATATTACAGTATGAATGGGCATACTTGATTGTAATGTTAATTATAGCTGAAGCCTTTGACCCGCGCATCGCGTACCATTAGTACGCAGATATTACACCTCCTGGCCACTTCCCGCTCCGAAACTCCGATTAAGGTCATACTGAACCGTCATACCATCAATTTCGCTGGTCGGCTCTAGCAGCCGGGTCCTCTCATTTGCAGAGTGCACGGACACAAACGGAGCTGGAGGTATTTTTCAGTGGTATTTATCCGGATGGCTGAGAACGACGACAATGTTTTGGCCTGGTGGAAGGTAAGTACTTATTCCCTTTGGCCCTTCTGGCACCTAATTCAAGTATCAGGATACACGCCATACACTTTCCCGTCCTGGCCCGCATTGCTCGCGACGTGCTCACAATTCCTGGTGTAAGCATTGCGGTAGAGCGCCTCTTTTCGAGTAGTAAACACACCATGTCGGATGCCCGGTCGTCCATGGCAGCGGCGACCGCATCGGCGACCGTAGTCGCGAAGGAGCTCCTCAACGCCGGTTTCGCGGTGGGACTTGATTACTTGCAGGGCGTATCCATCCATTAAATACCATTAAATACGAATATTCTACGATTACATTACATTATGATATGCCTACGATTACATATAGCCTCCCGAGCTAAGATTAAATTACGATTACAGTACATTACTGTCTGAAGGAGTATTTAATCATAATGTTCCAGCCCTAGACAGAAGCTGCACGACGTGATCCAAGATGAAGTGAGACTTCCGATACTATACCTATTCGGTACACCGATCCTACTCAGACGCTGCCCGTTCCACCGCCTCCTATGTGCGATGATTGCGAAGAACCCTTGTGCGGAAATTGTCAGGCACTCGAAAAATGGGGGTCAGAGTTCGAAGGGACAACGGACGACTTGATACTGAGATCCAACGTCCATTCATGCAGGCATAAGATTTATCATGTTGGGAGATTTAGAAGTGCATTAGCAGCAAAGACAGACGAGTAAAGTAGGAGATGACTTTTTGTTGGGTCCCTGGCGAACCGCCTTGTGGAATATGTATTTCCTGAACTTTGTGGCTGTGCGCATCTTTTATCTCTTCCCGAGGCAAAAGTGGAATGCGCGCTCAGTTTCTGGTGGAATCCTGATTCGGCAAAGTGAATGCACCCCCCAACCTCCACACAGGAAATTTAACCCCCGGCGAAGCACATTGTGTAATATTTTCTGAACTCTGTGGCTGTGCACATCTTTTATCTCCTCCCGAGGCAAAAGTGGAATGCGCACTCATTTTCTGGTGGAATTATGATCTGGAAAGGTGCATGCACCACGCATGCAGAAAATTTAACCCCCGGCGAAGCACGTACTGTGTATTGGAAGCCCGCACTGCCCGCTGTCATGCGCGCCTTTTCAAGTGCGCGCCTTCGGCGTTCACGGCGACGCCACCCCTGACATTTGGCTCATTCTTGCTCACTTGCTGTTCTATGCTGTACTACGTTCGGAACCGAACTCGTATATAGCTGTACTGTTTTCAATGGATCCCCTGCGCGTTTGCCAGGGTCTTCTGCTATTTCCGAGTAAAGGACGTGGACAGCTTTATTTCAATAGGTTCCCGCTAAAGCAAACGTCTCGTTCAAGAGGAGCTACCATCCCGTACACGCGTTACAGAATGGGGAATGATGCGAGTTCCACCTCAAAAAAGATCTTAACAGTGTTTTTGACCCTCTTGTAAGCTAAAATTTATTATAATCTGTGGGATACAGGAACTGAGTACCAGGCATTTTGGCATATTCTGAGCCCATTTCAGCTACCACATACATACCTAGGTGCCATTTTAGTGTTTAAAGGCTATTTGCGGAACTTAGGGCGCGGGCCAAAATTTTCCTTTTTGGTCACTTTTTGATCGTTTTTCGTATATCACCTGTTCCGGGCTCAAATCTTTGCGGATTGCCTCGGGACCAGGTGCGTTCAATTTCTATCGAAAATCCGCAAGGGATGGTCTCTTTGAATTTTTTCCCCAGGCAGTTCTCGGCCACTGGCTCTCAATTGTAGCTATTTGATGTATATCACCCACAACTTCGAATATAATAGATCCAAGATGCCCATCTTTTGAGACAGATGATATGTATGGATTATACAGGGTATGGAATCCTCAGAATTTGAATCCTGAAGAGAGGGGGGCAGCATTACATGTCCAAATCGGGACATTTAAGAATCCTGTATTAGCGGTCATGATCTCTGCAGGATTCAGATTCTGAGTATGACATCCCCTGTATAATCCATGCATATCATCTGTCTCAAAAAATGGACATCTTGGATCTATTTGGTCCAGAATCGAGTTCGCCAAGGCATAGTCGATAAACAGGTCGAAAACCGAGGAACATGCGCGCAGCCACATGACGAGATTTGAATCCAATAGAGCACAGTCTTGGATCAACTCCAAGGCGAACTGCTGGAGGGCTGGCAATGAACGGACGAGGGAAATCGGCGCGAAGCAGCTCCCCCTCACTTCCAAGGTGAGCTGTACGAGGGAGTCCAGGGAAATATTTTGGAGGAATCGGGCCGCGCTACCAAGACAGTCGGCGTTGACGGTCAACCTCCGAAGCTGGGACAGGGCAATATCGGACTCGGCGCATTGAAGGATCCCATGGTCGTCGCAGTCCACGGATATCAGCGCGGTGGTGAGGGATCGGCACTCCTGGAGAGCGGAGTAGTAATGTGAGATGGGAGTAAACATCGATGTGATATTCAGCTCGGTGAGCCCGTGCCATGGAAGACAGAGAAGACCGAGCCCGATTGAGTCTCTCCATGAGTGTAACGTAACACAACGGAGCCTGGGTGCCTGGACGAACACAGACATGGGGCTAAGAAGGCGGGTGAGTTCATCGGAATTGTCGGAAACACCCATCTCGAGAGCCTCCAACAGATCGACCGACCCGCTTGGCAGCGCGAAAAAGGCGTTTGGGAACGGAAGACGATCGACATTTAGATTGAGAATTCGGCCGGAATACTGGACGAGCAGTCGCAGGAAGCCATAATCACGTCGCGCGGCTTTGATTTCCAATGTCAATGGATATTCACCACTGCGGGAAAGCCAGATCTCGAGGGCGTTCAGCAGGCGCGTGATATCCCCGTCCTTGAAGTCGACCCGAATATCGTTCCAGAGCTCCTGCGTTGCCAGTGCGACTGTTCGCCAGTGGGAGCAGACCCGGGATAGAATGAGGCGGATGTCCAGGTGGACACTCAGCGAACGCCGTGGGACGACAATGAGGTTCAGGTTGGGTCTGCCCCAACAATCTGCCGACAAAATGGATATTTTGCGGAGGATCTCGATCGGAAGGGTTTTATGCGGTGCCAGAGCCACACGATATATGTCCATCAGAGATAATAGGGCATCACGACGTGAGTCGAGGATCCTTGAACCTTCATTAATGCGCGCCAAATCCTTTTCTGCGTCGTCCAGCCACACGCGGGCGGTAAGTGCTTCGGACGGGGGGATGGATTCATTTTGGAATGAAGCTAGATGTGTGGGACTCAGAGGTGGGTCTGTGCCCTCGGGTGGCCTAATAGTAATAGTTATTTTGTTTCGATCTTCACCGAAGTGAATCCAGAGTAAGTACCACTCGCACATCAGTGGGTCGGTCTTGCGCGTCTTGACTTCAAGTGTCTATTGGAGGCCTGGATGGGTACGCGACCAAACTCGGGGATGGGGGTTGGTCGTCGAAGTGGGGGTGCGATGGAGGCCCCGGGAAGCTTCGGCTAAGGGTTGTCCGACCCATCAAAAAGCCATTATTTTTGACGTATATGTGTGATTTCGGTCTGGTTCTTAGTCCATTCGGGTGATCATTGGGCGGAAACTATACCGACGGCATAGGGCTACACACTGATATATAGTTTTCCCCCGAAATCTGCCCATAAGCGTGAGAAAAACGGCTTTTGATGGCAACAATTGATGGCTTTTTGAGGGCGACTTGGGGAGAATTTTTTCACTAAATTGCTTATTGTGCCACGGTTGGTGTTTTTACAGGTCTTTCGAGTGTAGGAGCATCTAAAGGGATCCCTTGGGCATCTTTCTGCCTCTTCAGAAAAAATCCGGGGATCAAATCTGGCTGGGAAATTTTAGTACGGGAGCGGACAATCCCTTTCAGCAGCTTCCCGGGGCCTTGCGATGGCAAGGTGCGATGGCAAGATGTGACGAGTCACTGAAAAGTCTCCGTGAATAACGGGCGAAATGACGCGGTAGTGACGGGGCGGTGGCTGTGTTTTTGGGCGGTGTAGTCAAGGAGAAATGAATATTCGATTTTTTGTACACTCCGTCGAGGCAATCGAGTAACATGGGGGGTGAATGCCCCGCATCGGGGGAGCAGAATGAGCCTAAGCAGTCGCGGAACGACGAAGGATTGGTGGAGAGACGCCCGAGATGAGCAAGGCAAGCAGTGTTTGCGTAAGAAATTTCACACGTTGCGGATCCCGATTTCACACGTTGCGGATCCCGATCCGACATGCCATAACTTTCGATCAACCCATCACTCTGGCTCGTTACACCGCCAAATGACCGACACGTGGCCGACAGGTGCGGGCAAGATGTGCGCTACATGGCACTGCAGCCTGGCTGCCAGGTGCCCGCCATATATATGCCAGGTTCAATGATGTATGGCTCCATGCTGGGGCCAGGTCGAGCTGGTGGCCAGCTGCCTGCCCAACCAGGGGCTATCCAAGTAGGTGTGAAAATATTGTTGGATTTGGCTCGCATTCGGATTTCGTAGCAAAATAAAATGTAGTAGATTCAGAATTCACTGTCTACAAAACAAGATTATGGAATGAGAAACAAGCAAGCAATATTCGCGTGCACAAATACAGATACCAAGAAGGACGGGTGCCTGATGCCCACCCGACGCGGGGAGCGCGATCACATCCGGTATAAGTGGACATAACGGAACAAGCACTAGATGTCGACCTCGCACGACGGCGCTCAAGGGTGGAAGCATCGAGGTCCGCGACGCCATCCAAGGCCGATTTGCTTCGAACTGGAGTCAGATAAGGCTTGTGATTGATGTAGGCATGTCGCTCACGTATACGAGCAAGTTGCGAGCAAAGTTGCAGGGGCGAGGGGTCGGAGAGAGACCTAGAGCTTGTTTTCGACGGGCTCCGCAGGCTTGGTCTGTTTGAGAAAGCGATCGATATAAGAGCGCGCGGACGCTCGGCGGGTTAAAGAGAGGCATGCGAGCGCCGCAGAGCGGCGACAAAGGGCGGGCTTTGGCTTGGGGCTTGGAGCGCAGGTTCGAGAGGGAAGTGTGCGAGTACACAACGGAGGCCCGTAAAGGGACCTGTGCGGGGAGGGGCTTGAGTGGTTGATACATATTTGAGACCGTGAAAATAAATCATGTGCTTGATGAAAGAGAAGTTGAGGTCCAAAGGCCCTTGGAGGCTTGAAGCCGAGCTTGAGGAACGAGGATGTCCGGATCCGATGGGCCAGTGTGACTTGGAACTTGGAGAAACATAGACCAGAAACTTGATCTGAAGACTTAAATGACGAGGAAGGGAAGATACAGGAGTAAAAAGTGCCCAAATGTACGCGCAGGGAATTCGAATGCATGGCCACTCCTGCGCGTTGCCGTCTTTGTTGGGGCTTCCAGATACGAGGGAGATGGCCTTGTTGAGGTTTTGAGGGATGTTGAGAACGGGAAGAACGAACAGTGGAAGTGGGGGAGACAAAGAGAATATGCGGCTACCAACATGCACGTGATGGTGGATGCCATGCCAAACAAATGCACGGACCAATTGAAGCTTAAGCTTGACCGGAAGTCTCAAACTTCGCACTCGGTGTGTCCTCACCGCAGGAACCCAGTGAAGACAGCACGGCACCTCCCAACTCTGACTTCAAATCTGGACTTGACAGCGAAAGTGGAAGTCATTCTCGCGTCATGGTGAGCACGTCGCGGCGGTCGCGATAGTATAGCAAGCCGCCGCACAAATGTGTGAGAGATATAAATTGTTTGAGTAGGTCTACATCCAGTTCCATGCAATATAAAATTTAGACAACGCTGAAAGGATGAAAACATGCCCGGGGTGGAAAGCAGCTGGCCAACAGATGGGCGCGTAACATCGCTTTCAGATGGAATTCAGCTGCCGGACAGTTGGAATTCCAGCTGAATGACCCAGCTGGCATCTATCTGTATACTACCTGGGACCAGGTTTCGACAATTGTGGCCACCACATGAGGATTCCAGCTGGTCGAAACCTGCCGGTTCTTTGGCGGTGTATTAAGGATAAATCTATTTGGTACCCCCGGTACTCACAGTACCCCGGGGTACTGCTATTTGTTACCCCCATGATTTATAAGTCAATCACTGATGGCGGCTGATGGCGGGCTTGGCGGAATGGGGCGGGATGGGGTCTGGATGGAGCTGGGGTGTGAATCCGGCTCCAATGATGCTTGAAAAAGATTGCAAGACTTGTGGGACATTCTCTCCCTGGTCAACATTTTTTTTCGGATGATTTCCTCCGTTGGAACGGAGAGAAATTCGTCATTTTCGCAATTTTTAACATCCAACACCTCAGAAATTGCCAAATAAAGCGGGAAAAAAACGCAGAAAAAAACGGGTGGGTTTGCAAGCGTGCCTAGGCGACAATGTGGTTCAATAAGAGGTCTTGGTAGTTTCATTTGCTCCAAAAGTGACACTAGAAAGGTGGTCAAAGCAGTGGTTATCTTTTATCTAAGTCATCTCGGCAATCTTGGTGGAGGTACCAAATAGAAATCGACTATATGGTGCCCCCAGTACCCCCAGAAGTGGGGGTACCAAATAGATTTATCCCGTTATTAACCGTTCTTTAACGAGATGCTCGTTAAGCTGTGCTCTTTCCCCATGCAGGTTTTATCTCCATCTTCAATTCCTCTCCTCTCGTCCTCAGAATCACGTTTTCCTTCCCCATCTGCATGCGCAGATATCCCCATCTCCCGGAATACGCACTGTGCAAACTTTGCCGCAGTATTCAGGCTTAGAGGATACCAATAGAATACTTTACACTCATGTCAACTGTATGATTCGCCAGGAACTGGTACGGCATTGCAAATAGGGAAAAAAAAAGGGAAAAGCAAAAGAAAAAGAAAGGAAATAAATAACTAAAATAAAATGGGGAAGCATTGGATGACTTCCCGTAAGAGTTAAATAATCCGGAGGAACGCTACGATGAAAAATGCGGCTTGACATGAAGTTTCGTCCGCTACCATACTTATCATTATTTCCACCCAAGTTTCCACCGAGGGTTCGAGATCAGTTTTACCTCGAACCATCCCAGAGGCTGGTCAATTTTTTTGCCCTTTTATTGATGATGTATCGAGCCTGAGCTGCCGCAGAAACTACAGTCTAGTATTGCTCGTTCAGTGTTTGATTTTCTTTACTTTCCGTCCGCTAAAATTGGGAAGCCAATATGTGCATGTTCACAAATTCTGCGAGTTCAGGAAGACTCTGTTGCCGGTTTGCTCACTTCAGGTGGTTGCTGCATTCAGCCTGCGGATCATCGGCCCCATTGGTTGCCCACTATCTGAGCTTCAAGTCACAGTAGACGGTTCTGGCCACATCAATTTTCATTCCATTCTGCATTTGATTCCAGGCCGATTCTGAGGCAGAATCGGGGCAGAATCGAATCCAACTTTGACCGACCCGATTCTGGGTTCACAAGAGTCTGTACCTAGGGCTTCCTCCGATTCCAATTGAGGTAAATTTTCGTGATGTATGGTTTCTGTCATTGAGCCGCTTGCCGGCCTACTGCAATCATTGCGTGCGTCATAATGGAGAGTAAAATTGAAAATTTCTTCCACTGGTACCTCAGAAAAGACTGTGGTTACCATGGAATAAGGATGGAATATCGGTGGTAAGGAAATCACCCAAAATCACCTATAAATATAAGAGCTTATGGGGGTACTTAGCTCCTATAAGTATAGAGGAATGTTGGGATTATCAGGTGGCGCGCGCGCGCAAATTGAACATTTTGGACCTCCTCCCCACACATCAGTGGATACATCTCATGCTCATTTTTATCATGCTGTACTCATATCCATTGCTCTAGATCTAGGTATTTGAGTATCAATGATGGGTGAACCTACAAAAGAGGAACCAAGGTGAAAAAATATGATATGATTTCGTGACGTCCACAAGTAGCCATCCGTAGAACGGAATCTGAGGTCTCAGCGCTCAGAGAATCTCAATACCGGAGCGAAGTTAATAAACTCTGGATGCAAAAAGACTACACGCCAGAGGAGTGGCTTGGTTCATAACTAATTTTGTTCCGACAAAACCTGAGAAAGAAAAATGGGTGTCAACAATACCGCATAGGATGTCGAAGGAGCGAACCAGTCGAGACTAAGAGAGGTTCCCAAGCGAATCTCTTTCTCGCCGTCAATTTTGGTGCACTCCTCGTTACAGCTTCTTGCGGAACATAGGGCGCGGCCCATTTTTTTTTTTTTTTTGTGAGTTTTCAGGAGTCTGGGGCTGTCGGCAGCCTTGCGCGATGCATGGCGGTGATGTGTGACGACGCGTCGGGTCACAGAGCCAATTAAGGAATTTGGCAGGCAAATGATAGATGTACCACTACATCAGATTGGGGCACCATCACGCGTCAGCACATTGACCCGGACGTGTTTTTGGGTCCAAACTTCACTAATATAAGCTCCTTTTGCGGATTTTTGTCGGCTAACCGTTGATATGCGCCAGTTGTACATCTTAATAAATATAAAGTTGAAAAAAGGGCTCTATATGTTGATAGATAATGTTCATCGCAGTCTTCTCCAGCCTTTGCCAGGTCTTACTCTCTCCTGCATCTCACCCCAAGGTACAAACCATGTTTTGGAAGTGGGCTCGGATCATCAGCTCCCATCAGTTGCCATCACTGATGCGGTCGGTGCCCACCACCAGATGATGTATTCCAAGTGAAAATAGATGTTGAGGCTCCTCAGAAATATTTCCGCTCTGTGGGAGACGAGAACGAAGCCAATTACTGGGCCGAGCCTTAAAAAACAACAAGATCAAATAGTATCCACGGATGATCCATGCCGGTCCCTAGCTCGGCCAACCGTGGGAATCGGGATCAATCAGCACAGTCGGGATGAGAGATGCCCCGAGGATTGATCAGCAGGTTCCGTAGTATAAAAGCTCACAGTAAATTGTATCTACTCTATCCGGTGCAGCGTGAGGATATCGAGGCGCTTACCCGCCGGGGCAGGGGTTTTGACCTTGAGGACAGAAGGGGAAGTGGTGCTCGACGATGCCGTGAAGCTCGCAAGGTCAAGGGTATAGACGCCGTCCTTGAACGAGGCCTGGCAGAGGGTTTCGCCGCGCAACTTTATCAAGCACAAAGTTCCTTCAAATTCGAGCTTGACCCCGGGGACAGCAGTCAACTGACCAACCGACGGGAGCGAGTCGGCTAGTCTTGGCGCGTAGAGCGTGCGGGTAAAGTCAAGGGTCTGGATTCCCAAAGGCGGCTTGATACGTGTCCGACTGGTTCCGACGCCAGTGGCGTAGATCTCGCTGTTGTCTCCAAGCTGGATGGGAATCGGCTTCTCGAGAGTGGTGAACGACATGAAGGACGAGCGGTCCGAAGTGAGATGACGGGATGCACCCGAGTCGACAAAGACGGCATCAGAACGGAGCGCGTTGGTGATCTTCTTCGTGAGAACCTTGGGATGGTCGCCGTTTGGAAGCGCGTCGTATGCAACCTGCGCAAGACGCAATTTCTGACTTGCTTGATCCTTCTCGCTCAACGGACAGTCGCGTGCGATGTGACCTTTGTTGGTCCATGTTCGAACAACAAACAGCTGCACTCCAAGTGCTACCAGGCCTTGCGTCTGCATTTTGACCGCCGAATCTGTCTAAGTGTCAGAATAAGTGACTTGGGGATGAGGCCATGGCAAAGCCTCTTTAGATTTCCTTCTAGTGTCCCAGGTCCTTTCTGGGAAAGATTTGTGCTCTAGAAAGAAATCTAAAGAGACACTTCTAACCAAAATTGCGCTGGCTTTCCAACAAACAAGGTCCCGTGAAAATCCGTTTGAAATGGCTCCAAACAGGGCAATTTACTGATTTGATGCGAAACTCGGCACATCAAGCCACCATTAAATTGCATTTGTTTGCTCTGTCGATACAAACAAATGTACATCAACCTCAGCACAATGGGCTGATATTTCACACCAAAACAGTATTTCGACCACTGTGCAACCATTTCAGGCCGGATTTTAACGGGGTCTGGCCAGAATGATAGCCAGGGAAATTTGGGTTCAAACTGTCTCTTGGGATTTGTTTTAATGGCCTTGGTGCTTTTACATGATAGCTGAGGGCTCTGCATGTCAATACAAACAAATGTACATCAACCTCGGCATGATGGGCCGTCAGATGCTGCCACCAAACAAATGCACACCAACCTCGGCATAATGGGCCGATATTTCACACCAAAACAGTATTTCGACCACTGTGCAACCATTTCAGGCCGGATTTTAACGGGGTCTGGCCAGAATGATAGCCAGGGAAATTTGGGTTTGAACTGTCTCTTGGGATTTGTTTTAATGGCCTTGGTGCTTTTACATGATAGCTGAGGGCTCTCTCTCCCCTCTTTACATTAAATACTGTGGATGCCAACACATCACTAGAAATTGACGAGTTTTAAATGCACAAAGTCACTCGCCTTCCTTTTGCCTCACGTTTCCGCTGCTGACAGGTTCTCTCAGGGCATGGAGTCCGGACCGTCTAGCCTGCGTGCCCCATGAGAAATATTGGACCTCAGAACATCGTGGGACACGCAAAATCACGGTGGGCCCACCAGCGATAGCGTGCCCCATGAGTGTTGAAGTTTTTGCGCCCCATGGGGCACACAGCCAATCTTATCCGAAGCAAGATAAGATCCTCCTGGCCATGTGTCTCATGCCTCTTACAGCCGCGGACAATGTTGTCGGCAGTTGACTTTCAAGTGACCGCGGACGCTTCTGCCAATGGCTACCAATGCTTCTGGGCTTGCAAATACTTACTATACGTCGACACCGTTTGCAGCGCTCAAAGGGCGGCCTGCGAGATGTAAAATGTGCCTCTGCTTAGTCCTGAGGGTGCTGCACAACATTAAGTAAGTCTGTTTGTCGCTGTCAATCATTCCCACACGCTTGACGCGACGCGTCGACGCACCACCTCACACTACTCCACACTAAAACACGCCGGATACGCGCTGGACACTCAAAATCTGGTGGATCTTATTATCTCGGGATTTATGCTTGGTGCTTCTGCTGCTCAATCTGCGACCTCTTCCTGCACGAATTCCGAAGCGTTACTCTTCATGGACGACGAATTCGACGTTTTTGAGGATTTTTTGATCAAGAATTACTTCGAGAATTATATGCACTCGAAAACCAGGGCTTTTCTGCTGGTGTGTGCAACTCTGCCGATTCAGAATTTGATCTAGACTATTTCTCCAAAGTACAGTATCGTGTATGATGTCGCGTGGAAAATTTGGACTACGGCTCTCTTCCCTCTGCCGGGCAGAACACTTTTCCGTTTCAAATGATGTTCTCACTCTCTGACCTCTTTTAAGCAAGCACTACAGTCTGACCCTGTGATCCGTGACCATTTTCGAATGTTTTGGCCGGTTTGGGCAGGGAAAAGGGAGGACTTGAATGATTTAAGGTTTGCAGGCTACACGCCATCGGTTTGAACCCAGGGCACACAAAAATGGCCACATCCACATTGTTTGACTGATTTACCAGGGAATTTTTGAATCAGGTCACAGTCATCTGACCCTGTGATCTGTGACCATTTTCAAGTGTTTTGTGGGACGGCAACCCCGCCGTTCCGAGGCTGATGGCGAATCGGTCAGGAGACCGATTAAAACCTGCCGAGCGGCAAAAGCCTCGGCAATCTCGAGCCATTTCCGGCGAAATGAAAGCCTCGGAATGACCGATTTTTCATTCCCAGGGTTGACTGAATCGGTTGCGTGTTAAATCTGACGATCTTTGGGACCGAAACCCTGGGCAATTTGGGGCTGTTTCGGGCCAATTTGAAGCCCTGGGAATGACCGATTTTTCGTGGCTTAGACGATACTTGATCACATTTTGGTATTCATTCTTTTAGTTCTAAATGATGTATTAGAGTCACTGAACCTTGTCTGAAGTGTGCTTGATGAAGCACTCGCTCTACGGCATGTCGCAGTACACTCAAGACGCGTCCGCAGACATTTATTGTTGTTTACATTGTTTACATTGAATCTACTGCCTCTGTCAGTATTACATGACTGAGGTAAGGCCGAAGCCCACCACGGCAGAGCATATAGCGAAAGATAAAACATAAACCAAGAAACGACCGAAACCGTCCGACTTTTACTGACTGCCCAGGACCATGTGACCGCTGACAAATCATCCACCAAAAAATCCACCGAAATCGACGAGGGGGCGCGATGCGCCGTTGCTAGCTTCAGAAGGGCCTTGAAGCGGTGTCGAAAAGGCGGAGGATATCTCTGGGAGTGAGATGCGTGCGGTATGCAAGTGCTGGGACGCGACAGGAGCCGGATGCCCGATGGGCGACGTGGATGGCGTTGGCGACGACGGTGAAAGTGGGCGCAAAAAGGTGTGGAGTTCCTGTAGGTCGGCTAATTGTGTATGGAGCCGTGCGAGGTGTATCGTTGTGTCGGGAGCCACTGCGGCCGTTTTTCTGCTGAGGCGATAACGGGCGCAAGCGGCGCGCGAGGCATGTGAGGGTAGTCGGGAATGAATGCCGTAGAATAGGGCGGCGCGGTGGTTAAAGCGTCGTGTGGTAATTGGGGGCTGTGTTCTTGGGCGGAATGGTGGGATGTCAAGATGTGGAGGTGGTGTGGGGTGTTCACGTAGCATGATGGTCGTGCCGAAACTTGGCCGAAACCTCGTCGGCGGGTAGTCGACGGTACTGGGCGATGGACTGACGACAAGGCTGAGTGCCCGAAGCTCGACGCAGCCGGAACGACGACCAGGGCACCGGGGGTGGTGGTGGTAGTGGTTGTTCTCGCCGTGCTTGCGGCGAGGCCGGGGTCACGTGGAGAAGTTACCATATGCAGATTGATAGTATTAGGTGGGGACAAAAGTGGCCATCTCAGCTGTTTTACGGAAGAGTCGAATCAGCGACAGGGGCGAGATACTCGGGAACTTAAGATACTTCTAAGTTGATTGAAACAGATATTTGGAGCTTACACAGATGTCCGTTATAAATATCTTCTTCATGCCGCTTCGCATAACGCCTTGAGGTTTCGTTAGGAGGCAACAACCACGCCTGGGGTTGCCGACTCGGAGCCGGGAATTGCTGCTCACCTACATTCCTCGCTCATGTACGCCGGAATTAGACCAATAAGAATTGAGCATCCCATGCTCATTCTGCACCATTTTCAAGCCTGTGTAGCGCCCGCAACTTGTTGACCCGCCGCGGTGAGTATAAAGAAACTTAGATCGAGCATTTTTCAAACGGAACACGGGGATGGAATATGTGTACAACCGATGCGCTACGCTACCTCTGTATCCTCCTCCTCCTCCTCCTCCTCCCATGCCGGCGGTACACGTGCATCAGGAAAAAACCCCTTTGCCAATTGTTCAAATTTTGTTGCCAATTTCTCACAATCTTGGGATGCTGCAAATTGTTTAAGAAATGTCAACATTTCATTAAAATTTGAGGCATTCCGAACCATTCCCCTGAAAATACTCAAAAGCGAGCTTCAACACCCTCACAACTGTATCTGGTGTGCAGCATGTTCCGAATTGCTTCCAACTAGATGAAGGGGTTTGTATTTCAAGTCGGATGATACACCTGTGCAAGAGATTCAGAGGAATCTTGCCGCAACCTTTGCGGCAAAATTCCTCTTCTAAGTCCAACCGACGCGTATCACTCGCATCACCGCTGCAAACCGCCGTACTCTGCACGTGCTCGCAAAAGATGGTTTGTTTTGATGGCACCACAACATCGTCAAACCTCTTTCTTCCTTTCCCCCCATCTCCTCCCCTTTCCAAGAGGCGGTTGATCTCCTTATCGCGGACCTGGTTCCCACAAGTTGGGCATTTTGGGGCCTTTTTGTGCCAAAAATACTGAAAATAGCCAACTTGCGGGCCACGTTGCGAGCTCAAAACCCCATTGATTCTGGTGAACTAAATTGTGAATATGCTCCATTTTTCAAGTAATTTCAGCCTGCCTTCGCTGTTTTTTGATCGCGTGCGAATCTGCCAAGTCGATTTTCGAGAAAACTCCTGATTATTTTATTCTGAGACAACGCAACCGGTATCATATGGCTTAAATTGTTCAAGAATCCCTGAAATCACTCGAATTTCATGCCACAATTTTATTTGGAGTGATTCGGCTCAGAAATGGACCTAAACGAGTGCGTGCAGGACTTTCCATCGCCGCTGTATTATTTCATTCAATTCGGCAGGGGATGTGACGCGTGACCAAAAAAACCATTTCGGCAATTCCGCCGCTGGCGAAATTTTGCTTGACACCCGCGAAATTTTCGTGTGACACGGATTTTCTATTCGGCAGACCCCTGCGTGACCTGTGACAACAACTAAATTTTGTCAGCGGCAGGGGGGTGCGTGACACGTGACTGCCGAATTGAACGAAAAAGTACAGTACTTGTGGGTGCATGCTCGGGTGCGCAATGGAGGCCAGCAGAAAATCCGTCCAGATCCTTCCCAGTCATGCAATGGTTGCGGCTGAGGGAACTACTACTTATAACAGCATTTCTGAGACCGAATCAGCAGTCCACAGGTCTTCCTCAGTTGCCTGGATTTTATACCGCGATATTTCAGCAATATTTCCCATGATGTTTGCAAAAGGTTCCGGCGATGTTACCACGACCCCGCAGGAACGTTTCCCTGAAAAAATGTTTATGAGATGTTCTGATGACCTATTTTACATGTCCTGGGAAATCTTTCAAAATTATCGTCTTTGGATATTTGAAAAATAAAATGTTCGAATGGGGGCTTCGTCCCGTATTATTACAGCTAATTTCAGTACCGAAGGCGCGAACGGAAAATTACAGCTATTGGCAGTACCGAAGGCGCAGACGGAAATTTTCTGTTTTGGGCTGTTTTCAAAGAATTCCCCATATCTCATTGGGTTCTGCCCCGATTCACATGAAACCTATATAGATCTACTCAGCTAATTCATGGGGAATTAGTAATAGAAAAAAAGTTGTAAAAATATTGTATATTCAGTGACATTGGCAGTTTGGGGATCAATGCAGTCTATAGACATTTATGCATGTTCAAAGGGCATAGATTTTGGCCAAGGAAGGCCTTGATGCATTTCGAAAGATGTAACATTTTGGGATGATTTTGATCCCTACGAAAGAATTACCTGTATCTCGGTGAGTTCTGCACGGATCGACATGGAATATAGCTGGATCTTCTGGAATAATTCGGAATGATCAGGGCTATCGATTTTGCAGTGAGGGCAATACAGTCACGCGTTTGAAGATGTAATGGATTGCACTGCAGTGAGGGCAATAGGGTCACGTGGTTAAAAATGTAGCTGCAGAAAAATCAACATCTCGGTACACCAGTTAGTGCTGGCTAAAATTGGTCAATGTAAATTACATCGGCCCAATTTTACATGTAAACTACAGGGTAAAATATGTATGTTACATGGGGGCCCTCCGACCTGTATGTAAAAAACTGTGAAAAAACCCCTCCAAACGGGCTCACAGGTTAGTCTTTTGTCGTCTTCTGGCCCTGCCGAGAACTTCAGGCCGGCTAATAAACACAGAACCCCTTCTGAGGTGACACGGATGGCAGACACATTTGAGATCTAGGATATCTCGTGAAGCGACAGCCGATGTTTACACGCTTTACAATGTTTTTTTACACCCTTAATGAGTGCTCAGGAAGAGCCAGGGAAAATTTAACCGCCGGCGGCTCAACTGGTGTAATATCTTTCGCATCTGGGCAGGCAGTTCTGACTCCACAAGCCCATTTTGCTTTTTCCTCATTCAAAAGTGGAATGGGTACCAATTTCTCGTTCGAATTAGGTTCCTAGGCATGGGATGAGTGCTCAGGAAGAGCCATGGAAAATTTAACCGCCGGCGGCTCAATTTGTGTAATATTTTTCGCATCTAGGCAGGCAATTCAGACTCCGCAAGCCCCTTTTTTTTTTTCCTCATTCAAAAGTGGAATGGGTACGGATTTCTCGTTCGAATTAGGTTCTTTAGCATGGAACGAGTGCTCAGGAAGAGCCACAGAAAATTTAACCACCGGCAACTCGAGTTGTGGAAAATCTTCTGTATTTGGGCATGCAGGTCTGACTCCACAAGCGTATTTTGCTTTTTCGGCATTCAAAAGTGGAATGGGTGCAGATTTCTCCCTCGAATTAGGTTCCTTACCATGGAATGAGTGCTCAGGGAGAGCCGTGGAAAATTCAACCGCCGACGGCTCAAGTGGTGTAATATTTTCTTTATTTGGGCATGCAGGTCTGGCTCCACAAGAGCATTTTGCTTTGTCCTCGTTCAGAAGTGGAATGGGTACAAACTTCTTGGTGGAATCAACTTTGTGCGCATGGAATGAGTGCTCTGAGAGACCCACAGAAAATTTAACCACCAGCGACTCAAGTTCTGCAAAATTTTCTGTATTTGGGCAGTTCTGACTCCACAAGACTATTTTGCTTTGTCCTCGTTCAAAAGTGGAATGCGTACGAATTTGTCGGTGGAATCTAGTTGGTGGGCTTGGAATGAGCACTCTGAGAGACCCATAGAAAATTTAACCACCGGCAACTCAAGTTTTGCAATATTTTCTGTATTTCAGCATCGGCAAGGCGGCTACATATATGAGATTACCTCCTGCGGCGTGGCGCACGCGGGGGAGCGCCGCTAGTTCCAAAGGTGAGCGGCCGAGGGGAAGGCGTCGGCACAGGAGCTCTTCCACACGCTGGAAGCCTACTGGGCCTCGCGGGGTCGGAGAAGAGCCATGCGGCCCACACCGCAGAATTCACTCAAGGGATCGTGGTCAACCAGGGTCAAATAGCCCTATTTTTACAAGCCTTTTTCGGACTCCCAAAATTTCGTGTTAATCAGCATCGGTAATTTTCACAAACCTGGCTTTTCCAGCTACTTGTAGCTCTATCGGTGTCATCGCAGATTATTTTAGGGCATTTTTCATTGAAAAAAGGCTCAAATATTACAGCTGTTCCGAAAAACCTTGAGACTGCCCAGAATTTTTTCGATCGGTTTCCCAAAGTGGATTTGTCCGGATTCAGAACGGTAGACGGTTGCTTCGACTCCTGGCTGCTTCAGGAGCTCTGTAGAAGTCATGTCACCACTCGTACGGCCCTCTCTGGGCCTTTCAGGTGGTAGAATGGCAGAGCGCGCAAGATTGGGCCGATGATAAAAAAGCAATACGAAACCGGCAGGCTCTATAGCCTCGAAAATTCTCATTTCGGTTTACAGCTAATGTCCAGAATGCCTATAAACCAGCTGGCGCATTCGTGGACAAGCACACCACTAATTCTGGCTCCATGACAACCTTCACAAAGAGCGCAAATCCCTCCTCTAAGAAAACTGGGCTCATTGGACCCAATTTGGGCTTGGTAGACGGAATTCTCGCTTCGGGGCTGAATTCTCGGATTAGACAGGTTGCGCAACGGCCACTGGAGCCATCTGATGGCTGATTTGACGTGCACAAACAGATGGCTGGTGGCTCGAGTGGCTGATGAAGCAAAGGCAAAGTAAGTTGTATTCAGTGCTGGAATGAGGACTGACGAAGGTGTATGGCACCAGACAGCCAGCCCGATGTGTGGAGGGGACTGTGAGCCTTATAGAACAATTTTTTTCTGTTTTCGGCAATTTTCGGCAGAACAGCTGTCCTGCCCTCAAGTTTTATCAGATTGTCTCGGGACCTATCTCATTCTACTCGCGCTGAAAATCCGCAGTCACCGGCCTCCTTGAATTTTTGTTTTGGTCCCCAAATGAAATTTTCATCCAAAAAATCCCGAACTCAAGCAGGACAGCTGTAATGTTGGTAATAGGGCTCTTATGGGTCTAGATTATTGGAAGCGCACACCTCTATGTGCTTCCTATTTCTCAGTGTATTAGAATGGGAAATATAGTATACCATTTCCTTTTGCCATGCAGCATGGCAGGGATGTCATTTACACCTCACAGTGAGGTGGGCTCCGAATGGGGAATTCCTTGTATTGCAACATATAAAAGGTACAGGTGACTGCACATACTATCTATGCATGACACATCCAAAAAGTGGGAAAATCGGAGCACTATTACGAACACTACAGCTGTCCTGCTTGAAACCAGGATTTTTTGGGTGAAAATTTCATTCGGGGACCAAAACAAAAATTCAAAGAGGGTGGTGACTGCGGATTTTCAGTGCGAGTAGAATGAGATATGTCTCGAGGCAATCCGATAAAATTTGAGGGCAGGACAACTGTTCTGCCGAAAATTGCTGAAAACAGAAAAAAATGTCCACGCCCTAAGTTCCGCAAAGAGCTGTAATCATGTTTAGATCAACACCCAGTTTAAACAGTATTTCGTGTTGAGACGCAGATTCTTTAAACAAAGCTGCTAGGGTTACAGTCCATGAAGAATTTGCAGCACAGTGCTGCGCCGTAAGTGCATCTGAACGTTCCGCTAACACACACCCAATTAAACACACAGCGTTAGACGCGGATTCACGGTTGCGGGAGGTGCGCAACGTTGGCACGTTATGCGCGCGCCAGCGGAGAGCTCAATAATTTGCCAATCCCTCGCCACCCTTTCGGGAAGTTCGCATGTCGACCAGCACCGATTTTCACATCCGCTAGGTCCGGTCGCGGCGCCGGCTTGCGGGCATTGAGCGCTCAGTGTTCTGTCTCCTTTCCAAAATTTTCAGAGAGCGTGATTTTGACGTCGGGGGAAAGCTAGTTATTGGCCAGAAGCCGAGGTGAGACTCAGAGGACCTACTTTATGTTCTGACCACGGAAGATGCAAAAATGGACCGTTTTTCAGGGCACTAGAAAAAAATGTAAAAACACAGTTCAAACTGAAATTTCACTGGCTATCATGCCAGAAATACCCGGTCAAAACCCGAGTCGAAATGGCTCAACCAGGGTCAATTTACTGGTGCGCTGGGAAATCTCAGCATGCATGGCCGGCATTCACTTGCAAATGGTTGGATTGGTGGGTGATGAGCCCGAAATCCCGGCACGCCTTGCCGACATTCAATTGCAGCTGTTTGGATTGGTATGGAGAGGTCTGAGGCCTCCTGAAAAGTTACCAGAGCACTAGGAAGAAATGTAAAAAGAGAGTTCGAACTGAAATTTCACGGGCTATCACCCCAGCAACACCCGGTCAAAACCCGAGTTGAAATGGCTCAACCAGGGACAATTTACTGGCACTCTACAATTTCTACCGAGCTCCCCTCATGTTTCAAAATGAATTCTTCAAAGGGATGCTCACCCTGCCGACCCCTATCCTCCCACCTAGGACTCTCACGGAGAACGCAACAAATTTCTTCCCACAGGAAATATTAGCCGTCTATCCAGAGATTGGTCTCTGTGCAAATAACTGGAAGATCGATGCATTTGCAACCCGCCGCGCCAGTATGCGTCCTCCGGGATACCTTACCTCGTCACCACTAGTTTTTCCCACCCACCGTGCGATACTACTGGGAGAAAATACTGAACAGCGAGGGAAGTAGGATCTTGTTTATTATTCTGGTTTATAAACACGTTTATAAACATGGTCTTTAAATCTTTGGGGCAAACCGCCTGTTTTTAAATAGACTCGGGGAGGTAGGTGAGCCAAAGATTGAGATCAAAACTCACATTTTCCGCTCCAAATTCGCTTCCGTACACGGCTGTAAGAAGGAAATCTGCGGAAAAGACAGCCGTAGCTCAAGAAGACTATGCCGGTGCCATAAAATGTCCGGTTTGAATTGAATGCATGATATTATGAATATAGCTCACTGTTAACGTTGACTGGGAAACCCCTGAAGTTTGGATGCGGGAAAGAGCAGGTTGAGGTTGAAGTATCGAAGCATAGAAGGTTGTAAGCAGTGTACTGGTCAGATAATGGGTCTGGCGTACACTCTGTTTTCCTTTTTCCTTGCATCCGTCACTGTTTCGGTGCTTCAAAAAATTGTATCTGTTTGCTGCCACAGTCATCTTGATCTCTGTCGCGCATAGATCACAAGTAGCATAGTGGATTCCGGTTTCCGGGTCAATTCTTGTTATAACTTGACCAGGAGGGCCCTGCAAGAGGTTCAGCCACTACTAATGCTTTCTTCCCTACTGAACGCGGAGCCATAGTGGGGTATGGGACAGAAGATGCGAGCAGTTCAAAGGTATTATTATTACACTAGCGTCATCATGCTAAGTAGTATACAGTGGCAGGCTCAGGCCTCAGGCCCTTTCCCCAAGGCTTGGGCTTGGGCTTGAGATTATTCAAGCCGGGGCCTCCAGGCTGGGCCGGGCCCGTTACATCACTACGTCGGAGACCGAGCCTGAATTCTACAGAGGTGAGAAGAAGAAGAGATAAGCATTCACATCCGATGGCCCAATTCCCCCCACACCAGGCATACTAAAGTCGCAGCAGATATTCGGAAGCCGCGATTACGCCTGGAATCAGGGAATGGTTCCGGCTCCCGGAGGACCAACTCGCGCTTTCGGGCTTCGTGGCAGCCGGTCCAGGGCCTCGGTCAAGGGGTCCCGAGTCCCGACACCATTTAAATGTGCAAATCTGCATGATGCCTTCATGGCCAACAGAGAGCAACAAATATTCATATTTTCCCAGGTGAGCCTTTCCTCAGTCTAGATATCCTACGAGTAATTACCGTGATTTCCCACAGCTGATACCTTCCATCAGTAAGCTTCTCACTGACCCAGGACAAGTAGATTACACTCGTCTGACCTGGATGCACCTGGATGAAGCTGAGATTTACGAAAAGCTGAAGACGGAGGATTTTGCACTATTGGTACTTATCCTTATGTCATCGTTACACTCATTTGACCGGAAGAAAGGCTCTACGTGAGGATACCTTGACCACGTTTACCAAAGATAAAGTATGTGTCTTGAGGCAGTGATAGGTACATTAAGCTCAGATGTGATTGATAGATATTGGAAAGCACTCTTGGGACGGCGTCCGCTAAACGACTTGAACAAGTCAGCAGTCTGCATGAGTCCCTTTCAATTTCATCTGATTGAATGAATTGCCCCACGTAGCTCTTTCCCACTTTGTATGACTTGAGGAAATCCCTCGAAATACTTCAGATAACGAAGGAAGCATGGATAGCGGGAAGCAGCCCTGAGCTGTACAACTTTCTTTCGGACTGTGCGAATAGGTTAAGTACAAGCCCTAACGAAGCCATCCTGTCTCCGCCCGACAGCAGCGGTGGTGCTGCGTCCCCCTCGAATGGCAACCCCGGCGTGTCTCCCCCTGTGCCTTCGGGCAGTCGCGTTCGACTCGGGATGGTTAGGAGAATGGTGCAGTCAAAGGCGAAGGCAGAGGGAGAAGAGGACGGGAAAAAGCCGAAGCACAGGTGAGGGGCATGCAAAAATATGACAGAGGAGGAGTACCAGGCCCATGTCCGGTGGCGGAACACGCAGAAGAAGCGCCGCTATCGGGCGAAGAAGAAGGGGCTTGATGCCGGAAGAGAACGTGACTGACTTAACATCTTTATGGCTTCATGGAGATGGATTCTTGTTTGGATGTGATACGGACCTACATAAAGCCAGCGTTCCCTTATATATGTGGCCGATCCGGAGTATGTTATCACTTGTATGCTGGACGTCTATTTGGAATCGGTCTTGCGACCGATTTCCGGTCACCCTTGGAATTGGGCTTGCCATCAATCGAGTCTAGATCTTGATACCCCTTGAAAAAGACATGTTATCTGATAACTGCAAACCGATTTCGTATTGATTGATACCCGTTTTACGAGAACTTACGTAGTAAGTGATCGTTCTTTTCATAAATTGTACAGCTAGATTTTGGAGAGCAGGTCGAACCCCTGTAACAATCTTATGGTTTTAGTGAAAATAGTGGCTGTGCCTTAATTTTCATTAGATTGCTCAGCCACATGCATTAGATTTTTAAAAAAAAGACTACAACTTAATCTAATGGATTTAGTGCTCACGTAATGCGTTTGGTGGCTAGCGTCACCAGTTCGAACCTGTATGGGCACAATTTTTTTTTTTATCTTCTTTAACGTTATTTTCATGGTCTTGCTTCCAGGTATATATTCTAATGTATACGCATCCATTCCTTGATTTATTTAAAATTGTTTCTCCGAATGTTTGGGCCCCAGTTGGACGGACAATGCGAAGCGAGCCACACCAACAATGTCGTATCGCACCAGCTCTATGTGTTTCCGCTCCCTCGCTTTATACACTTGCAGTCATTGCTGCCCTTCAGGCTGAGAGGTCCGATTCTGTTTAGGCTCATTATATACTATTAACACTGGGATCCTGCTTGTCAACATCATTATGTACATCTTGACTGTAGGAGATATACTGATACTAGGCAATTGCCTGAATACGTCAAGTAAAGCGAATACGGTTTAGGCCTCGGGATGGAATAGACGGTCCACGGACAAGGCGGAAAGACGGTAGACCTGAAATGGCAAGAACAAAATGGGCACACCCTATGAAATACGGGTGACGTGGAACCTTCTTGGTCGACAATCACATCCTCTCTAGTCATATTTAATTGACAATAGACGGTCGCTCCGACTTCGAGCAAGGTAACTACCCCTGTGAAGACCGTACCCTAGCAGGGTTCCGGTTCAAGCCCTGTCGTGTCCTACGAGGGCTGTGGTTGGAACCTGGTTTAAACCATGGTGGTTCAAACCGTCGTTTTTCTTCTATACAACTTACCTGTAACTCTGAGGTTTAAACTATTGTGGTTTTCAGCTCAAGCCATTTGGCTTAAACCACAGTTGAAACCGGTGGTTATGGTTGAAACCGGCTTCGAGCCCAACCGGTTGAATCCAATGGTTTAAACCAGTTGCAGCCATGATGGTTCCGGTTTAAACCGGTTGCAAGCCGTGATGGTTGGAGCCAATCTGGTTTCAACCGTTGCATGCGGAGCTGTTGAGGGAATTAATGAGGGAATTTATGTACAAAGTTCACATAATGTTCCTCTGAGTCCCAGCTAATTTAGGGGAAAATTGATTCCCGCCCGCCAAGTTAGGGTAAGAAGATTATCTTGTTTAGCAAGATTTTCGTGGTTTCATAGAAGGTTTTGGAGTCGCCGTCTCGCTTTTTCGGATACATACTAGGTGAAGTATCAGTCGCGGGTAGGTCAGTGATCTTTCTCGATGACGGATGTCACGTGACACTACTTCCGGCCTCGGGGCAGGTTTTCATATTTTTTACATTTACTTTGATACCCAAAATAATGTTTGGCAAGCTTGGATTTTCTTAGCTTGATGATCCCCTATCAGTGTGTATTTTTCTTTCTGTAATGAGTGAGTCACGTTACCGTGTTCCACCCCATTCTGACCTTCATGCGAAAGTTATACTCCTCACAGATATACGGAAAAGAAGTCTGATACATCTGTTTAAAACCAACAATGGAGACCCAATACAATGGAACCATGACGCAAATTCCTTCGACCTTACACCCCCCCTCGGATTGAAACTATGTCACAGCCGAGACACATAACAAGCACGATGGTCATCTTCCCGTCGCTTGGTCAACTCCAATACTGGGCAGCTTGGGTGAACCATTGGATTATATACTTCAGCGACCTCTCCAGGTTACTCGTGCTCAAATCGACGAAAAAATAAAATCCGATAGAGCGCGCAATCTTCCGCCTTCAATCGACGAGACGGATTACCTCTTACTGTTTCAGAGTGGCCGGAAGTCGCCGGGACGGATTTTACCGAAGTGGAACCTTCCGGATCGAATGTTTTCGGCCCGTCGGCACCCAGCACCTCTACCATTAGCTTCGAATTGCCGGTCGCGGCCCCTCCGGAAAAGTCCGCTGCCGCGTTGTCACTTGATAGCGCGCGCAATGCGACAAATTTTGGGCGACCTGGCGGTCTCAAACCCGGAGAGTGGTTGTTAAACCCACTTCTGCGCGGCAAAGTGTTCGATGTGGTCATTCGCAACAGCAGCGGGTCTCATGGAGGAAAATACGATAATATGTCGGGTACCTTGACGATGCCAGGGCTTCAGTCTACCAAGAAGATTACGCTGGGGACTCGACATAACTCGCTAGAGGTCGTAATTTCCCCAACGATGGCGACCAAGCAACCATTCAAATTGTGGACTATTTACCCGCAACACACGAACGAGCATGATCCGATCATACCCGCCAGTGCCGCAGTCAGCGTCTTGCACATTCCTGGCATGCTGGTGCTTATCATAGGTCCGGGCACATACGGCAATACCTCCAGGATCGGACTAGTGGGTACTGTCCATGAGAATGGCTCAATTTTGGTCGGAAGTGAACTGTGTTCATATAAGTTGGAAAATATTTGTAGGTGCGATCCACAAGCTCGCATTGCACCTCGGTATCCAGCGAGTTCGCATATGACTTGGAGTGCATGACTTGTACCACAATTTGTATTCGATATTCATATTTGTAAATGAAGCGATAGATCGCGATCAGGAGTGGGATCGGGGTTTCGACTGCAAACAGGTGTCAACTACTTTCTTCACTTTCGTCTGTGCTTCCACCATGAAGATAGCTCTAGTACTGCAGGCGATTTGCCTGACTTTACTCCTTGCCTGTTTTGCGAACAAACAGTATGAAGATTCGGACTGCACCAGTTTGGTGCAAATTCCTCAGGGGTGTTCCCCTTCAGAACGCGTTTCTGAATCTGCCCTCGGGCGAGTTAATATTGTTATGAATACCAGAACAGTTCTTGCCAAAGAGATACAACCAGTCGTGGCCTCGGATACATCTGTCCATCGTACATGGTTTTTCCTGTTGTTAGGGAAACACATGTACAATAACTTAACACATTGGCTTGCACTGGTGTACACCATTGACCATGATTATGTTGTCTGGAAACGCTGCCTTCGATTATTCCAGAAGTTTCGGAGATTTATTTTGAGGAGACATGATTGGAAAATTCTCGGAGTGGATAGGTTTCACAGACTGTCAAAATCCGAAATGACTGCACATTTTGCGGGATACGTGTATGGCTTGAAACACGCCGTGTTTTTGGTTGTATGTTTCTTGATACTCATCAAGGCTTGTGTTGAGCCCACGCGGTCTTGTTACGCTGACTTCAGGATTTCTTATCAACCGGTTGGTGGTCGAGGTGTGAAGGTATGGTCGGTTGACTACGCTAGTCCGTTCAGGCTGGATATTGGGAAAAATTTCCACGACACTGATCGATTGACCTTACACTCTGTTGTTGTTGAATCGAAATTGTCAGACGACATTATAGCCGACCCTGATAAGCTATGTGCTCGAATACCGCTCAGAGTGATTGTCCAGGACTTAAACAGAAAGACCCTGCGGTGTTTATGTGACCTGCACAAGATACGAATAGTCAATCTCGATACTTGTGGACGATTGAGGGAAAAATTGTCTGATCATGTTTGTGAGACATGTCCCAATATCGTGCAAGTTTTTTCTGTTGAACGCCAGGATTTGGGTAAGAAAAACTCCGACGCTAAACGTCGAGTGTCTAAGACTCGTAAGAAAGCGTCCTTGAAATCATCTGCTGTCTCAAATGCTCCCATTAAAAAATCTAGTATCGCGCTTCGTGAGAAACGTAAACTCGTGAGGAGACGTAATGCATTGAAGAGGCAGAATCTGAACGAAGGCCCTACCTCATTTCCTCCTGAGCCTGTAACTCAGGCCATCCGTCATCGGACGGTTAATGAAATGTGTCAGTCTTTTACCCCAGATAAAATAGAAGAATCCGGATGTACTGTGTGTGGACTATTGACGCCCAATTATGAACTAACGGACCGATCAGCCTTGGACTTGGATTGGAGTTTACTCAAGCGACCCGGTGTTACTAGGCTCGAAAGAAAATCGTCTTCTGACCCTATCAGAGAGATAGAAGGTCCCATATTAGACGACAGTTCTGATAAGGTGTGCGCTGATTGTGAGGCTAGGCTGTTGAAAGGAATGGTTCCCACATACAGCTTAGCAAATCACATTTGGATTGGCCACATACCCTGGCAACTTAAAGATTTATCGTTTGCCGAGAAAATGCTGGTATGCCGTGTTCGCCATAACAGGTGTGTTGTTCGCGTGGCTTCCGGAAGAGGTAAGTTGAGCGCTAATGCAATTATGTTTGCATCACCGGTTGTAAAAATTTTGAATATCTTGCCTCCGAGTAAAGATGAGTTGAGCGAAGTGTTGGCTTTTGGGTTTGTGGGATCTGCACGGCCTACGGATGAATTATACGTCAGAACTCCCATGTTGGTCCGCCGAGATAGAGTGAGAGATGCACTCGAATGGTTGAAAATAAATCATCGAGATTACGAAGACCTCCAAATATCACCGGAAAATCTGGCAGAACTCCCTGAGGCTGGGATTCCTTGCGGAGTTGAGTGGCGGAAAACAGAAGAAGGAGAGAGCAATAAGGAACCTGAAGCCATGGCTGTTAGCGATGACGGAGAGGACGAAGGCACAGACGAGGGTCAGTGTTCTTTTGCAGTGTCAGGATTATCGGGCACCCAATATGATCCCTTGGATATCAAAACGTTGAAAGCGAAAGCGGTCGAACACTTGAAGAGGCGTGGGCAAACATTTGGCGTCGGACAATCTGAAGAACCAGTGTCAATTTTTCACAACGTCCAGTTGTATCCACAAATGTTCCCTTGGTTGTTCCCATACGGTTTTGGCGGCATCGGCCATCCAGAACATAAAAATAAAATCTCAGAAGCATCCCACAAGAAGCACCTGCTTATGTATCACGATAAACGGTTTCAAACCGATCTATATTTTCCAATGATTGCGTTCAACGACATGCAGATCAAAGGCGCGAAGTCTGGTAGCCACCTACTGGTTTCTCGGAAAAATTTTAAATCCGTGGCAGAGAGGTTGGTAAACGTTGACACAGCTGTTCTGTCCGATCTCGCGAATCGAATGGAGGCTGGTGAAAATGTAAAGGCATGTACTGAAGCCGAGCAAGCATGTTTTGCTTTATTACAGGACTTAGAGCACGTTGGAGGGTCAGTTCAAGGGTCGTTGACGTCCAAAAAATATATGCGCAATGAAGTCTGGGCGTTGATCGCTTTCAAGGGAGCGCCCAGTTGGTTCATCACGTTTTCACCTGTGGATAATAATCACCCTTTGTGTCTGTATTATGCTGATAATAAGTTAGAATTCAGCTTGAAAACCAGAAGTTCTGACGAGCGTTTACGATTGATATCCCAAAATCCTGTTGCAGCCGCTCGGTTCTTTCACTATATGTCCATGATGTTCATAAAGCATGTTCTCAATGTCGACGGAGAAGGCCCAGGTCTGTACGGGAACACCGATGCTTATTACGGGACAGTAGAACAGCAAGGCAGGCTTACCCTACATATGCACATGTTAATATGGATAAATGGTGCTTTATCGCCCCAGGAAATTCGAGTGAAAATGATGGACGAAAACAGTGATTTTCAAAAATGTAAGATAGAATACTTGGAATCTTGCCATGTTGGTGGATTTCTGACGGGAACAATGGCGGAAGTCAAAGCTAAAGTTCCGTATCAACCGAAGTCTCGACGGGGTTTACATGATGTCCTCATGGATGAAGAGAGAACCGTAGCACCGGTGAGATATATGGACCCTACTCAAGTCCTCCCGGAAGCTCCTCCTCCCTTGTGCAATGATTGCGAAGACGAGGAATGTTCAACTTGTGAGCAATCCGATGGCTGGTGGTCAACGTTCAGATCAGTGGTTGATGACCTGATATTGCGGTCCAACGTTCATAGTTGCAGGAGACCGGTAGCAGGTTCAGATCTCACCAAGCAATTGAAACCGGGAACTCGGTTGAGAACCGAGGTCAGAGGTTGCTTGCGAAAAGACGGAACTTGCTCTGCTAGATTTCCGCGAGATGTCTTCGTGAAGACGGAAGTCGATCCCTCTGATGGATCCATCAACATGAAACATCTCGAGCCCATGATTAACTGTGTGACGCCAGAAGTTACCTATTGTCTTCGATGCAACACGGATGTTACCAGTCTATTATCCGGGACTGCCATCAAAGCCGTTGTCGCATATATCTCGGATTATGTGACCAAACCTAGCTTGAAGATATATCACGTATTCAACACAATACGCAAGGTATTAGACAGAAATACGGTGTCAATCGGGGCTTCAAACAAAGAGAGTGAGAATTCACGGGTTCTTGTCATGCAAATGGTTAACTCCCTGACCTCAAAGTTGCAAATCGGTAGCCCAATGGCTTCTTTGTACTTGCTCGGTAACCCGGACCACTATACCAACATGAAATTTAAAGTTTTTTGGTGGAGATCGTACGTTGAAGAAGTAAAAAAGGATTGGAACCAGATGGACCTGAAACCTGGAGAACCGCGAGAAGCCAGCCCTGTAGAAGAAGTATCAGAACGGGAGGACGGAGATGAATCCAGCAAGGTTGTTGTCATGAAGAGTGGTGAAACCATAGTGGGCGCCACTAATGTGGATGATTATGTTTTCAGGCCGCTAACTTATGAAGATGTTTCTCTGTATGAATATTTTCAAATGACTTCGAGAAAAAAAAGGAGCAAGAAACAGCAAGCGGAGTTTGATGCGAGCCTTGAAGAAAAAGCTGTAAATGATTCAGAAATACTGGACGTTCGTACATATGCGCCAGAGGACGAAGAGTGGATAATACACGACGGGGATGAAGAAAATTCTGAGGAACAAGTTGGGGATAGGTCTGACGCAGTTTCGGCACACCCGTTCCACCCGGATCATCCCTTGTATAAGACTCATTATATCAGGTGCGATAGACGAGATTTAGAAGAGACTATACCCAATTTTGTTGGTGGAGTTCTGCCGAGGATGGATCAAGGTGATCGTGAATTTTATTGCTGCACGATGATGACCTTATTCAAACCCTGGCGTAAAGGGTCAGATCTGAAGAATATGATTGATAACTGGCACGAAGCGTTCTCTGAACATGATTTCAGTGAAAAGGCAAAACAGTTGATGGCCAACTTTAATGTTCGGTATGAATGTAATGACGCTCGTGATGATTATTCTGCCCAAAATAAAAAACAAAGAGCGATGCCGTTATTTGGACGGCACGGGAATTTTGACGATGATGAAGAGTCAAATATTGGCGAAGAACACGGGGAAGATTTCGAAATGGAGGAACCTGAAGCTGAATGCGTGAAGGGTCCCAAACAGCTAGCGAGGGAAAGGTTGATGGCCGATGCGGCTGAAACCGTCAAGTCCAGTGGATAGTCGACCAGAGTCAAGCCAGATCCACCTGCATCTCGTTTCATTCCTGCCGTCAAGCTTACTGGTAGCCAATGGAAGATCCGAATGACCAGTGAGAAGGAGAGTATATTAGCGGCAAAGTTCAAACACGCCCCAGCGAAAACAGCCAAGAAGACTTACAAGCCGCCGCCACCCTTTGACGGTGTGACTTTGTTAGATTCTTTCTTCTTCACCAAATACTTCAAGGCGAAGGAAAAAAAAGCGATGAAAGTGGTAGGCGCTGTGTCAACTAAGTTCAAACTTAATAAGGAGCAAGAACGTGCGTTTAGATTGGTTGCCAATCATGCGATAGCAGAAGACCGACCTCAGCTTCGCATGTACTTGGGGGGCGTGGGTGGGACCGGAAAATCTCAAGTGATCAAAGCATTGATGAACTTTTTTGAAGAGCGCGGGGAGTCTCATCGATTTTTGGTTTTAGCGCCTACCGGAACCGCTGCTGCTTTGTTGAATGGCAGTACTTATCATTCTGTCTTGGGCATAATGGATAAGATGAGCGGCGAGAGGACTGAAGGTGTTGGTATACGGCGAGTGCAGGAACGGTTGAGGGGTGTTGACTATATATTCCTGGATGAGGTATCCATGGTTTCCTGCGCTTCTCTGTACGAGATCAGTGCGAAGCTTGCCCATGCCCTCCAACTACCAGATCAGCCGTTCGGGGGCATGAATATGATATTCGCGGGTGATTTCGCTCAGTTGCCGCCTGTGATGGCACAGCCGTTATACGCGCCCAGAGACAAAGTATCAACTATCCTGCATTCGAAAATGCTGATACAGGATCAGAAAAACACTATTGGAAAAATTCTCTGGCAACAAGTGACCGATGTTGTCATACTGAAACAAAATATGAGGCAGACCTTGGATACACCTGAAGACATCAGATTTCGCACTGCACTAGCGAACATGAGGTATGGGGCTTGCACCGTTGAAGACATAGAATGGCTCCAGAGCAGAACTATAAGCAAGCGTCCCGGCCACCCTACTTTCAAGGACCCTCGATTGAGAGTAATATCTATAATCACAGCGTTGAACGCTCAGAAAGATAAGATCAACGAGTTGGGCTGTAAAAAGTTTGCAGAGGATACAGGGCAGGATCTCACCGACTTCTTTTCAGACGACGTTCTAGTTACCAACGCAGGTTCTGACATCAGGAAAGCCGCAAGATACAGAAAAAAGAAGGTCGTAAAAAAGAGGAAAAATCTGTCTTCAATCCGTCAGGATCAATTGTGGGCTGGTCATCCTTCTGCGTCTGAACACGTACCGGGAAAACTGAGCTTATGCCTCGGGATGCCGGTCATTTTAAGAAACAACGACGCCACGGAATTGTGCGTGACAAAGGGCCAGGAAGCTGTTGTGGTTGGCTGGCAAGAAGCGATTGGGAATCGAGATCAACGCCTATTAGACACTTTGTTCGTGCAATTAATCAATCCTCCAAAGACTGTAAACGTGCCAGGGTTGTTGCCTAATGTTGTGGCTTTATCTAGGGCGTCAAAAAAGATATGGTGTTCGATGCCTGACGACATGTTAATGCAAATAGAGCGGGAACAGGTATTGATCTTGCCTAATTTTGCCATGACAGATTATGCGTCTCAAGGTAAAACACGAGATGTGAATGTGGTTGATCTGAATAACTGAAAAGATCATTTCTCCTACTACACGGCTCTCTCCCGAAGCTCTACGTCAGAGGGAACTATTATTCTTCAGGGAATGTCTGCAGCAAAAATCACAAAGGGCATTCCAGGGTGGCTACGACAAGAATTCAGAGAGCTGGAAATGTTGAACGAAATAACTGCACTTAGATATGACAACACGTTGCCTGCTGAGATTAAAGGAGTTAATCGCAAGGAGATTTTGAGGGCATATCAGTTGTGGAAGGGAGGAAACTACGAACCTAATGACTTGCACACGCAAGTGCGTTGGAAGCGTGGAGATTCTGCTCTCATGCCTGCCAACGTCTCGATGAGTAAGTGGCAAATGGTTTGGGCCGACAAAAAGAAAAGTGGAGTCGAAGTCAAAAAAAAGGCCCCGAAAAAACGTAAATCTACTTCGTCCCATGAAGAACCACCGTCTAAACGAACGAAAACGTTGCCCGTTAGTCCCATTGGACTGATCTGGAATTCTATGGATTATAGCTGTGCCTACGATGCATCCATGACTCCTTTATACGACATCTGGCAGGTACATGGGCCAATGTGGACTGAAAGATACAAAGGTTTGAGCACTTACATGCATCGTCTGACCGAGGGATTTTCCTCCGTCAAAACGAAGACCGCTCGATTGGAATCCGCGAGGGATCGCGTGCGCGGAATCTTGAATTCTGAGAACCCGAGACTTTTCCCTGGCGGGGCAACGCTCACTGGAATAGACGATTTGTGTTCAAAGTTAATTGGCAACACAAAGTGGGGCACCACAACTGTCAAATGCTTGCGATGCGACCGAGTTGACATGGAATTGGATACGTACGAAACATACCAGGTTATAACGGAGGATTCCAAGTTACGAGCACGATTTAAAGGCAAGTATTCAATTTCTCATTGGATGGATGCACAACGCCTGATTAAAGATCGCGGATCCTGTCCTGAATGTAGGATTAAATTGAGCAAAGTGACCAGGATAGACACACCTCCGTCTCTCCTTTACTTCTCTCTTGCAGACAAGCACATCATGATTGATCCCACTCTGAATTTACTAGTTAACGGTGATCGCTGTCTCTATAACGTCAGGGGTGTTATCTACTCGGGGGCATCCCATTTCACTTGCCGTGTCATAAAGCCAAACGGAGAAAGCTGGTACCATGACGGGATTGAGACAGGGAGTAAAATGGAACATGAAGGCGTAATTCATTCAAAGGGCCCTAAATTTTATCCGCCTGCATCAGGGGTGATAGTCACAGGATTGCGGTGGGGGTCATATATGCCCCAGCTGATACTTGATCTTACGCCTCTCCATGCCGCCGGACATGCAGCATTACCAGTCAAAACTCAAAAATTACGCACGTCTAACGAGCAAGGGACCGTCACACAAAGGCGACGTTTTCCTGCCTGGTGCTACGGATGGCGGTTATTATTGGTTCCCGGTCGACGAGGAGTCTGGGATGCCTGCGAATGAAGACGATTTGGCTTGGTGGGCGCTGGTAACAGAAGGCGTTGCTGAAGAAAAACATGTAGAGGCTAAAATAATCAGGGGTGAGTGCCTTGGAGTAAAACTATTCACTACTGATTGACTGGACGACCGAATAGATTTGGATGTGTTCACCTGTGGTATATGCCTTGAAACGTTGTATATGCCCGTCATGTCGGTCATTCCTCTGCATTGAAGATTTATGAAACGTCTAACTCACCATTGCCTAGGCCACTATGCATGCATGCCTTTTGTTACAAGTGTCTTTTGGGGTGGCTTAAAAGTGGCAAGGATAACTGCCCCATTTACCGTCAATCTGTAGAAAAACCTATCCGCGACAACGGGTTTGAGATGGCGTTATGGGACGCTATTTGCAGCGGACTTACGGCTTCTACTGAAATGGAGGGTAAAACCGTCGCTGGGAAGGTACATGATTACGACTGGGCTGCTGTATCTGTAATCTGGTCTACTGTATCTGACAATCTGGCTGAACTGTAACGTGGATGGCGCTGTGATCCCGAATAAAATCGAGTTACGAGAACTTACGTAGTAAGTGATCGTTCTTTTCATAAATCGTACAGCTAGATTTTGGAGAGCAGGTCGAACCCCTGTAACAATCTTATGGTTTTAGTGAAAATAGTGGCTGTGCCTTAATTTTCATTAGATTGCTCAGCCACATGCATTAGATTTTTTAAAAAAAGACTACAACTTAATCTAATGGATTTAGTGCTCACGTAATGCGTTTGGTGGCTAGCGTCACCAGTTCGAACCTGTATGGGCACAATTTTTTTATTTATCTTCTTTAACGTTATTTTCACGGTCTTGCTTCCAGGTATCTATATATTATAGGGTCTCATCATATGTATATTCATTGTATCTTTGATCCATAGCCAAAAAAAAACCAACCGCTTTCTCTGGGTTGAGCAATTCAATTGTGTCTCAGTGCCTTAGACAGGGTTGCTTCCTACGCAGCATGTACACTACACGAACCTGGGCATTTGGACTCCGATATCTGTTTCTCCTTGGCTTCGAAGTCTTATATGGAACGAGCCGGATGACGGTCACCAAGAGCCGACTTTGGCAGAGTTGAATTCTTCCTCTGTTGAAGACACCCTCTTACTCCCTGTGGTCGATCCTCGCATACTACTTATAACGGGAGAGGTTTATTCTATCGATTGCGTTAATATTCTATAACTCGGTTCTGGGTGCAATGCTTACACTTACATAGGATCCATCCGGGGGACGATTGTATCGTTTGGTCGCCTTGAACGGCCGAGTAAACTCTTTCAGACGGCAGATGGAGGCTATATTTCGCAGATGCCGTGTATCAGTCAGTATCCGTTTTTATCCTGCAATGTAGGCACCTTAACTCGATTCAGAGTGCTAGGAACACTGCGACTTGTTCTGTTTATGTCCGTTGTTTTTTCCGTGATGACATGCTTGAATTGAAGGCCGGTTCAGGTTACAGAATCTATGACGAGGGCCCTCGTGGGATCTCTTCATTTCTGACGCCGGAGGAGGAGGAGATAGAGGACATCAACGAGTATGGCGTTGACTGGGAGGTGAACCAGGAGCCCGAGCTCGTCGCCCATCTGTTGGAGAACAACCCGCACGAGCGCGCCAACGGCAACGACCCATTCGCATCTGCAAGTACCCCTGCTAATCTCTCTGAGGTGCTATGTGAACCACCCAACTGCCCATTTACGCTGCCCAGTTGCAGCTTCTCGACGCGCACCTCAGCGCATCTGTCGACTTATTTTCGCGGAACATGAACGTTCGTCGTTTGGTATGGGTTAGAGCGCTGGATATTGCACGTAGGATTCAACAGGGCGACATTGTTTAGTGTAGACTATCTGTATTAATCCTCAATAGCCAACCGACCACTGTAAATCGACGCCTGTGAGATGAATCAATTGTAAGTGAGTGGTGATTGCAATCCAGAAGATAGAACGCACAGAAAGACCGCCGTCCATTCACCAAGTACCTTCGAATCGTTCATAGATTTCGCCCATTTACAATCTAAATTAATGGTGTGGGTCACCTTCAATTTAATATTTAAGTATTAATGCCACCAGAATTACGACGGCTGGACCGATGCACTTTTTGTACGCGACGTGGCACCCCACACCTGTGCGTGTCTGCCTCCCTGTGAAGGCCTATCGTAAGGGATCAGACCTGAACGAGCTGGATTATTTACCCTGGATGACTTGCGGAGATCCTGCCTCTTTGGTGGTCCACAGGGCGTTTAATGTGGATGTCGAGACGGAGGGAGGTGGAAAGGAGAAATTCGTGGTAGTTTTGCCGGTACAACGCCAGTGGCTCGTTTTACCCAGGAACGCATTGGTCAGCAGATTTATCGCAGAAGACTACTTCGGCTCTCTACTGGTGCTGGGACGTTCCGCGGAAGGTATTTCTGACATAGGGTTCGGAATACAGCGAGAGGTACATCAAGCTGTATACAGGTATTATCTATATACACCTTCTTTTATCCACTGAAATTACCTGCAGTTCCATCAAAGAGCCTGGAATACACTTGAATAATAATCGCATCCGCAGAAGACTTGGTCAACAACAAGCCAGTTGGGAAGAAGAAATAGAGATGAAATCCGCGTTTTCACGTTATTGAAAGCCGATCTGACGTGAATAATTTTGGTCTGCGTACATACGACCCCTAACACGAGCTACGGGTGCAAGTAATTTTAGGGGTTATATATTAACGGATGGCGCAAATATTACGCCCCTTTTATTTCCCTTCGCTCTTGTGCTCACCATGATCCTTGACACCAATCCTACCACAGTCGCGGCCATCGAAAAAGGCTTCGCCGATGTTCGCTCTGTAAGCGACGCAGGTCAGATATAATTGCATGTGCTGAAACACAGTTTAGGAATACCCCTACTCTATTCAGGGCATATTATTCCCAACAGGCTGGATATGCCCGATGCCTGTCGTCGTCCCGGACAAAGGCGGCGAGGACCCTAAAGAGTCTTTGGGCTTCATGGCCTGGATGGGGGGTGCAAATACTCCCGGGACATTGAATGTTGTCGGCACTACAGTGAACATCGAAATACAGTCTAGGAATATCGACCGGACGATGAAGATTTTTCGCTTGGATCAAGGTGAAAGTGGAGCTACAAAGAACATGAGTATCGGTATGTTCACGGGAGCCGACTGGTTGGGGAATGTCTTGGTCATTGGGTGGAACGACGACAAGGGAAAATTGGTGGATTTGGGACCTGAAGACATTGTCGCTGCCATGGAAGCCGTTATGGCGTAAGTAATTTATTGATTACACCGTCAAATCCTAACTTTCTCTGCACTAGAATCGTCAAGAATAATAGTTAATTGGAACGGCGGCAACTTTTGATAGCGTCAAACAGACGAGTAACAGTATTTCACTATAAGTACAGATGTATGCGTGTATGCCGAGGTGGGTGTAAAAAGGTATACAAAACAACAGCCGACTAAGCATACAACGGATGCTGTTGAGGAATTTCCCCCATACGGATTAACCACATCTCAACAATTGCCATCACTCCATCAAGTCCACCGACTTCATGCTCGGAATAATGCTTGCGATGCCGAACGTAACAGCCGATGCACGGCGTGGGCATGCGCTTTGCAGCGGCCATTGAAAGATGTACAAGTCGTTCTAATAGTATTTCTAACTACCATATTTAATGAGATAAAGAAGATCGCTCACCGAGTAACTTGCAGTTCGAAGTCGCATAATAGAACGCCCATGCGAAATGCTTTCCCTAGCATTTCGCCTCGTAATCGGCGCGGCGTCGAACAATGTCCATTGTTTCCCCGAGTTTGATGTCGATATAGTGGACCTCGACATCGAGGGGGGCGGTCGGAATCGAGCGATACGCCGGGTCGTTGATGCTGACCTGCGCGTAGCACAACCCGGCTTTTGGGAGGTATGGCTGCGTGTTAAACAACGCTTCCGCGGCCACCTCCGGGTCCGTTTTAGCCAATTTGTTACTAAAATATTCAAATTAGAGCTAATGAACACGTTGAAGAAAATTCTACATGGATCGGAGGATCTTTTTATGATCACATTCTTTCAGATACGGGTGCCGCATTGTAAGCGCTAAAATAAACGCGTGAAACGGGTCGGATTCGAGCGAGATAGAGCTTACTGTGGTGGTAAACGGTTGAAAGTTGAAAAAAGGCGGTCCGGAATCCGATTCCGGAGTATATACCGGGGTCGGCACACCCGCCCGGCTTCCCGAAGATCAATAAAAAAAAACCGGACAAATATGTTTTAAAATTGTAGTATTTCGATAAGACTATTTACACATGTTTGGTAAATATTATAACGCGATTTGTCACGTGACATGAGAATCGACTTGGAGCATGAAACATCGCGGTCGTTAGTCAGCTTCTAAATGTGATAGTGACCCGGCCCCGAAGTTGACGGTTACACTCTCACGGACTCATCAGACTGAACGCGGGCGTGCCGACATTGCAATAACTGGTCATGTTTAATAACTGAGTAAGCAGGTAAAACCCAATAGTCGCGTCAATATCACGTGATTTTAAACTGTCACTTTAGGAGACTTTCGGGAGATGAACACTCTGCGTGTAGGCTTGAAGTAGGGACATAAACAGTTGCTAAATTGAAATCTATTTGACAGCCGTAAGTTCGAGTTTTGCCGGGCCACGCCACGGCCCTCACCCCAAGTAAGAAAAGAAAAAACCATGTTATCTGATACCAAGGTGGTCCTGTTACTAGGCTCGAATCCAGCCTGTATATGAGACACGTCGTCGATATACAGGCTGGTCGATCTGAGTCTGAAATCCCATGACGTGCGGGATATTATAAAAGGCTAATTAGTCAGCATCTTTAATCTACGTCTCACCGATGAAGTTTCCTAAAAACACGTCGACTGGGGGATCAGAAACAACGAAATGAGCCTCCAGAGATTTTTTCCGAGCCAAAGATTCAAAGAACCTGGTCTGGATAAATACATTTCAAAAGTTGCTGTTGTTAGGATTCGAACCCACCCCGCCAAAACCTGCTTACAAATAAGCCATATCGGGAGATCTCGCGCGTTAACCGATTTCAAACTCAGATCGACTGGTCTGTCCTGTTACGAGTGCTGTTGTGTTCTAGAATTTTTCCTCTCAGCAATTCTCTCCATTTGGTCGCCCTTGAATGTGGGATCTGCAAGGTGTTCGGGGATTGGGCATAGTCCTTGATTGGTCAGGAAGTCGCTCTCTGCTGCCACGAGGCGGACATGGCCTCTTCACCCATTACCGATCGGATCTAAAATCCGAGATGAAGAATTAGTGAAATTGATGCGCAGTACATTCAAATACTCTCTGAAGTGCAGCACTTTCCTGTGGTTCCATGTGCTGGTGTGCTGGTCTAAAGGTTGTACTCTGCTCAGCTCAACCCACATCAGTCATTTGCAATCCAATTTTGCATGCAAAAGAGGGCTGCCTCATGTAGCCTCACGAACACAACCATGGGACTTACTTGATTCCAATTCTAATTTTAAAATGAGGGTTGCCTTGCTCCTGGCACCCCAAAGATTTACGTTCAGCATGTGAATACCACATGTCAGATGCTATTCTCAATCAAATTTTACGTGTGCTTCCAAAGGCGCAAACACCACATGTTCCTTTGTATGCACACGTAAAATTATATTGAGCATCTTACATGTAGTATTCGCATGCTGGATATAAATCTGGGGAGCGGGTGGAACCCGGATGTCGGAGCAGCACTTTATATAAGGGAACATCTGTCCATGGAATGTGTGACCAACGAGAGCCGGTTCCAATCTGACCGTCGGACCGGCGGTCCGAGGTTGCCGCGTGGGAAGCGCGCTTTAGGCAAACCCATACAGAATGAAAGTATTGATCAGGAGAAAAGGAACTCCACCTCCGATAATCGAACACGAGCTACTGAGAGATCGCGAGATTCGTCCCAACATATCAAACCCGATATGGTAATCCTTACACGTGACATCCGAAGCGTCCGGGAAAAATCGGTCATTCCCAGTGGAAAAATCGGTCATTCCGAGGCTTTCATTTCGCCGGAAATGGCTCGAGATTGCCGAGGCTTTTGCCGCTCGGCAGATTCGGTTTTAATCGGTCTCCTGACCGATTCCCCATCAGCCTCGGAACGGCGGGGTTGCCGAGTGACTTTCGACCGATGGATTCCAAGTCCGAAAGGACACGGACCCGAACATAAAGCAGATATGACTAACCATAGAATCCAACCCGAACCTCTTTGCTCACAACAGAGGAAATGGAACTGTATCCAGGTAGAATTTTCAACTGGCAGGGAGGCGCAAAGACCTATCCCGACACTGTCAATTCCAGTTCTGTTTTCTTTGCTTTCTTTTAATCTGTTTTTGTGTCGTGACTAATTTCTCATGACTAATTTGTGTTTGTACTTATGGTCAAATCGATGTGCTCCACGTAAGTAAGGTAGGGGACAGACATGTGCGGTTACCCCACGTGTTGTGACGGTAACACTTCCTTTTTGGGATGGACTACGCCGCGACCACAATTTACACCACTTTTCAGTAGGTTGTCGAAAATCTGTCTTCATAGATTTGTGTGTATATAACTTGAGTACATCCCTGATTTTTCGCGAGTATTTTAGGGCAAATTTGAAGGAGGAGTTCCAATTTTTCTAAAATTAGCAGCCAGTTTGCCTCGATGTGCGAGTTCTGGCGCACCCGTTGCAAAGTTTCTTTGACTGGTGTGAAGCGAAAAATTTCCAATGCCAGTGTCCTTTGTCTCTTGCTCATGCCCCCCCCCCCCCCCCCCCAAGAAGCTGGTATGGGAGCGGCTCAGCCATTTCAACGGGAAGTTGTCCCCGAAGAAGGCCATCAAACGCGTCGCCGCAATCGCGTTCAGGCTGCCTGGGCAGCCAGAAAGTACAAGGGGCATCGGGTTCTGCCCCCTGATTTTTTAAAAGACATGGAAGCGGCTGGAATTGGGCGGGGAGGGAATGCAAATGCTGGTTTGTAGTTTGTAAATAGAAAAATTGGAACTCGTCCTTCAAATTTGCACTAAAATACTCGCGAAAAATCAGGGATGTACTCAAGTCATATACACACAAATCTATGAAGACGTATTTTCGACAACTTACTGAAAAGTGATGTAAAATGTGGTCGCGGCGTAGTCCATCCCAAAAAGGAAGTGTTACCGTCACAACACGTGGGGTAACCGCACATGTCTGTCCCCTACCTTATGGGGACCGGCACCGCCCTTGATCCAGGCGGCAGCTTTGTACTTGTTTGGCTCGCGGGGGCAGTCGGTTCCTGGCTTGAAAATGTTATACCTCTTTCCAGGAAACCGCAAAAAAAAGAGTGAACAGAGTTAGTTTTCGAATTGGGCCTAAAGTATGGCTACGAAGAGAAATTCATTTTTTCTGTCAAATAGTTGAACAGGGTCCCATTTCTGTAGGAAATGTGAGGATATCTAAGGCATTGAATTCGATGCAACTGGCAAGGTTGCACTCAATCCAATAATCCAGAGCTCCATTGGATAGATTCCGCACCGCTGGACTAAATCCACCAGAGCCCAGATACATGAAGTCGGTGCAAGTGGCAAGGTTGCACCGACTCCAATAATCCAGAGCCGGCTTCCACGAAGGAATGAGGGAAATGTGGCTCAAACCGCAGGCTTTATATACCATTTCAGCTTGCGGTATCCCGGCCCCGACGGGCTTCGGAATTCTCTTTCCGCCTTCTTGATCTCCGACCCGGGTCCAGGGAGAATGAACCTGAGGCTTGTCTCGCTTACTGTTTCAAGACAGCGCGGGCCGGAGATTATAGCCGGGGCTAATACGAAGCTTTCTGTTTCTTCAGATTCTGAGATCGCCCTCAGGAACGTTACTGAGGCATGGCCCGTGTGCCCAGCATCAGCGGGGTCCCAGCCTGCTTGTTGATCCATTTGTGGATATCATTTGACATTTGTGGACATCATTTATGGTTCCCGACAGGGTCGGCCCAGAAATGATTCCGCAAACGGGCTTCCTCTCCCGCTTGCTGCAGAGTTCCCTGCCCATCTTACCTGTCACTGTTCGCTTTTATCGAGCGATTGTAATGTAAGTAAATCAGTTAACTTACCTGCTCTATGTACAAATAATTCATAGTCTTCGCATCGCCATCGGGTGATATCCAACGGTCACTGAGGATGAAATCCGCGTGCCAACATGGTCAATACTGCTCTTCGTTTAACGATCTCCGTGCGACCATAACGGGGCGCCGCACCTTCGCCTTGAACGTTTGATTCAGTATTCTGGAGTCCGGTCAGAGTACCTCTTTTCCAATGTATCGATAACTCACCCCTATCAACTACGCATACTTCAACCCTCGGCTGTCACGCTTAGCGCGGCCCCTCCTCCAATTCCAATTCGATATTCATGCTTCCGTCGAGCGGAGGTATTTCTCATATTTTCGGCTCTGGATTTGACTAACGCACCTCTGATCAGTCGTATGTGCGTCCCGTCGCCGTGCCACCTGCCCCTTCAACATGCTGTCATTAGCCCCTATCGACCGCGATGCGGAAGTACGCGCCACGCAGCGCCATTGATTCCCCACGCGTCAGCGCCATGATTGTTTGTGCGGACGTGTAGCTAGGATGGAGTAGTATACTGTACCATTTCGACCATAGGTTCACCGGGTGTGACCTGTGACCCTCTAAGTTCACTTTCCAGATGTTCAGCTGGCGCTGGGACCTGTGACCCCTATTTTTATAGTTCATTTTGGTAATTGTTCAAGTAGAAAATCAACAACTGGGACTGATATAACCCGCAACCAAGGGGCATGAGAAACCAAATTGGGAACAAATCACTGTTTCTTTGGCCTTGAATCGGTCCGATTCCAGAGCATAAAAATTGCGTAACAGCTCAGTTGCAGCCCTGAATGAGCGAAAGAGCGGCCCCGGGGAGAAAATTTGCAATTTTTCGCGGGTTCCAGGGACTCGGCTATCACTTGCTTGTTCTGTTCTCGCGAGTTCCTCGCTGAGCACTCCGTGGCGCCATCGCGCGATATCGTATTGCGGCATTTGTTCGCGCGAAGGTAGAAGTCGTGGCCGATGGAATGATACCCCCACGGCAAGTCCCCGGTGGCGTGAAGCCCAAATGGATAAGATGTGTGCGCATTTTTGCCGGGGGGGAAGTCGATTTTTAATCCTTGACAGTGTTTTCGAGGCTCAGGACGGCTCCCGTCAGCGCCTCCCTCGCCTATGGAGCGAGGAAGAGGGGTACTCGAGTCATCCCTATTGAGTACCGCATCAAATGTGGTTGGAAATCTACACACAAGGTTCGTCAATGTGTGTTTCATTCACACGGAGTCTCACATACCTAATTTCAATGGCGTGTTCCAGGAGTAGAACTGCATCCTGAAGATCCTTGGCAGGAAATCCGATGTTCAGGAAATAATCGAAGAATTCGCAGAAACCGTCGTGGCCCTTCGGGCCGCAATTTAAAAGAGAGCGTACATCCTCGAGATCGAAGTTCGGTGAAGCACCGAAAATATTACCATGAAAGATGTCTGTTATTAGCAGCAGAAGTGTCCCAGACCAGGTGCGATCTGTGCTCCGAAAAATTCGGCTGGATTTCCAGAGAAAATTGCCAGTGGATGGTCGTCTATCGCCAAGGGAGCTCATGCTTGCACCCATTCGTTGTACAGCTGCAGGGTTATCGGGACTCCTTTACTTATGTGCAATTTCGCTGAAGGCCGCCGGCCATGTGGAACCAAGTCTTTTGATCCGAATATTGATAACGAGGTGCCGAATTGATGCGATCCAGAGTCAATATGTCTTAAACGCGCTTCAGTAGATGAAATGCATCCAAATGAGCAAACATCATACCATGATTTATTTTCTGTGTCAAGGATGATTACAGCCCTTTGCAGAACTTAGGGCGCGGCCCGTTTTTTCTGTTTTTGGTAAGTTTCACCAGAACAGCTGTTCTGGACTCAATTCTTGTCCGTTTGCCTCGGGAGTAGACTTACTGGCCTTTCCCACTGCCTTGCCAGCGCATTTTCTCGTTAACATTGAATACATTCATATTCCATCTACAAATCATGAACAATGGTGCCTCCAACGACGAACGAGCTCTCAAGGAGCGCCTCGTACGAGACCTCCAAGACACTGTCGAGGATTTCAAGAGGGGTCGGAGCACTCGCGCCCAAGCCGACTCTCGCCTCCAGGCTGTCCTCCAGCAAGGATGTGCGGCCCTCGGTCGTGCCTACGATGTCTCACTCCTCGGGCCGTACAAGATCCAGCTTGATGCACACGAACAGGACACCACGCAAGTGCAAGGCAGAGGGAGAACACTCCATCGACCCAGCTCGACGGGCAACGCTCCTCATGCGCCTCAGCGACCCACCGGTCAGAACACTGGCGGACAGGATAGAGTTCGACTCCCTTCAATCGGAGGATGGTATGCAGGCCCAGCTCCCTTCCCACAGCAACAGGGAGCGCCAGCCTTCCCGGGGCCGCTCAGACTCCGCCCGCGATCGCCCTCGCGCTCAGCTCCCCGTCGGTCTCGAACCCCCCGTCGTTTCCGCTCCCGCTCCGTTAGACGACGGGACTCTCGCTCTTGCTCCCCGCGTCGAAACCACTCACGCTCCTCCCGGCGTCATAGGCGCCGCAGACGCAGCCCCAGTAGCAGTTTGGACAGTTCCAGCTCTTCGTCCACAGCGCACAAGCACAGGAAACCTCGTCTGGATATGTCCAGGCTGGGATTCAGCGCGAACGCGCTCATTGCGCATGCTGCCCTCCCCACGCACAAGCGCGCAGTCCTCGAAGCAGTTGAGAACTACTCACGAGACTCCAAGGAGGCTCTCCGCCTCCTTCAGAATTACGCTGGATGCCCACCATTCACAGACACAGGATGGAGGTGCTTACTCGAAGGGAACTACGTCGACCTCGACCATGTCTCCCGCGAGCTTTTCGGACACGGGATCGCAAGCCTCGGTGATTGGATCACCGTCTGGATGGCCTTCCAACGTGCCGTCAATTTCGCGTTCATTAACCGTGAACAAGAACTCGTCACTTACTTCCAATACATCCAAGGTCTATTTGCGCAAACTGGACCCGAACTCGCTCACAACGTCATTGGATGTGACAAGGCCATACGGCGCACCTTCGTTGGAAGCTCCAGAAGTACCTTGTTCGACGATCTCCATCTCTTCGCCCAGTTCGACCGCTCATACCTCACACCCGGCATGGTCAGCTTCAAACCCCACAACACCTCTCGAGGTCAATTCAGTGCCGGCGGCGGGCGTGAGAGAAAGTCTAAAAAGTCGGGTAAGAAAGAAGTCTGCCGGAACTGGAATTTCGGCAACTGTACCGATGACGGGAGTTGTCCCCCGCATCCACCTCTGCTCCAAATGCAACGGCAAACACCGAAAGAACGATTGTTCGGACTCTTCCAAGTGATCCTCGGCTTCCTGCTGGGATCACAGGCGAGGAGGGCGGACGGGGGACGGTGGGCAGGCCTCGGCTTCCTGCTGGGCCTATCGATTTTACCCTTTTCAGTCGTTCGGCGTTCGCAGGCGGATGGTTGTACGACGACGACTCACCGGACCTGGAGGAGCAAGCTACTCCAGACACATTCCTTCCACGATGCTTCCGCGGTTTTGGCTGGAACGCGCGCTCGCCAACGTCGAGTCATACTGCGCATTGCACCGAAGTCGATTCGCCGTTACCTCGTCCACCTGCGAGCGAATATCAAAACATTGTCGCGATGAACACTATTCGAGATAACCCCCACCTCTTCAGCGTCTCCACAGAGATCCGCGCAGACCGTCTTCATGCACTACTCCAAACTCATCCCAATCCCGCGTTCGTCAAATCCGTCATCGACACACTCGTTGAAGGTGCATGGCCGTTCGCAGATACCAGGCATGCTAATGGTTTCCCCATCACATACGATAACTCTCGTATCCTTCCTAAATCGGATCGAGAGGGTGAGTTTCTGGAAGCGCAAAGTAAAGAGGAGGAGGAGCTGGATCGGCACTCACCACTGTGTCAAAGTCCGTGGCGATACTTACAGGCGGAGATATGGAAAGCCGAAGCACCACGCTTTTTAGCAAGCTCCGGCAATGATGCCGAGTGATGCGATATCTTGTATCGAACCGTACCTGCAAGGTCTAGAATAATCAACCCACTCGAATTTTTATCATACCCTACACTGCGCATATTTCGGATGTCACCTAGTGTAAGCATCCAGCGTTCTCGCATTGATTTTATTCAACACGTCACGTATCAAAGTAAATTTTTGCTAATTAGTACGTAACATTGCAAATAACCTTCTGCGTCCACATGTGCCATCGACATGCATCTGATCTTTCGCGGCTCTTCTCTAAAGAGCGTGTACCCGCAACACTTGAGGTGTGTACTTCCGGTATAAAAATCAAAATCAGAGAAATTTCCACATACTGGCTCATGCTTACTCACAGCTTGCAGCTGTTTGTTTAACAATTGTGTGCTTTATAATCAAATTTGCATCAAATCCAATGCCACGATCCCAGTTCAATCGCCTTTTCGAGGCTGTCCTGCTGAGATAGGGTGAGAATTGAAGATGCGCATGGTGGATCAAAAAAAACCTTGAATTTGCAATTGAGTGGAGCAGGCGATGGGAACTAAACCGAGCAACGGTTGCGAGTCCAACGATGGGGAGGGAACATTAACTACCGTTCCTCCTGCACACCGGCGGTACTTATTTTGATCAACACGAATGGATTGAGGGCTTGTCACGGCTTGTTAGAAAGCATCCAGGCTTGAGGTAACTTGCAGACAATCTGGGGAGATATAGACTGAGGTGGAGCCAAGGGAGAACGGGCATTGAGTCTTGACTCTTGACTTAGGGTGGAGCTTCGGTAGAGGGCTTGGGTTGACCTTGATTGAGCTTGAGGTGGCGATGCTTTGAGGTAGTATTGCGGACCATCGGAACTCCTTCCGGCATTCCAGGATTTGATGAAACAAAGCACGGGAAGCTTGAGCTCGCGAAGAGTGCATGAGGTAGAGTGGATTGAATGTCAATTTGGGTTGCATAGGCAGCGCGCTCGAGAATGAGGAATTGGACCAACGGAGCGAGGGCACGCAGTGTGGTGCAGGACTCGGAGATGATGGGGGTGGAAAGGAAGAAGGAATCGAAGGAGCACCTGCTTTTTGAACGGAGGTTGAGGGGCGGATCGGTGAGGTCGAAAATAAAACAAACGCCGGGGCCGCTGCGCCCGAAGCTAAACCACGATGCGGTGGGTCAGCTGCCCGACACAGAAAATCGCTTTGAAGCAACGAGCGAGACAAACGGGGTAAATTCAGGAGTACAAACATGTACACTCTGAGTCAGGGCATCTGCTTAAGATACGAGTAATGTGCAGCAAAACCCCAATCTATTTCCAAGATGGTTGGGTACCACTTTCCGCGGAAAGTCCATTTGCCTTATTACAGCCTTTTGCAGAACTTAGGGCGCAGCTGGATATTTTTTTTTTTGGTAAGTTTTTGGGAGAATGGCTATCCTGAGCACAATTCTCAACGGATACCCTTGGTAGTAGGCTCATTCTATTCGTGTTGTGAATACGGAGGGCATGGAATCTTACGATTTTTTCTGAGCACCCCGAAATCATTTACTAGGTCAGATTGGGGTGTTTTGAGCTGTCTGAGAGCAGAACATGCCACAAAGTAGCTGTAGTGCTCGGATTGACCTAGATTTTTAATACAATGCACTTAAGGGTATTCCAGAGGGCAGCAAACACCGCGATAGTGAATGTGACTTGAACTTCAAAAGTATTGCTGTTAGGGAAATTCACCCGATATCCCACCTGTTTACATGGATGATACAGTTGAAATACAAGTCACATTCACTATCCCGGTATTTGCTGCCCTCCAGAATACCCATAAGTGCATTGTATTAAAAACCTAGGTCAATCCGAGCACTACAGCTACTTTGCGGCATGTTCTGCTCTCAGACAGCTCAAAACACCCCAATCTGACCTAGTAAATGATTTCGGGGTGCTCAGAAAAAATCGTAAGATTCCATGCCCTCCGTATTCACAACACGAATAGAATGAGCCCACTACCAAGGGAATCCGTTGAGAATTGTGCTCAGGATAGCCATTCTCCCAAAAACTTACCAAAAAAAAAAAAAATCCAGCCGCACCCTAAGTTCTGCAAAAGGCTGTAACGCTGAACCTTGCCGGAATCATTGTATAACTTGGCCTGTAAACATACAGTAGTGGACAGTCAAAAACGTCAACTCGGCTAGTAGCCGGAGTTTTGTTTCAATCAGAAAACAGACTTCAGATTCAGCGCCTTAAAATAAGCCTATATACAAATTTCCCGATTTTTTTCGCGAGAGATTACGTTTGGCCAAGATTTTGGCCCGCCCGAACTGAATTGTGTGTACCTCTGTTGGCCTCTGGTGACCTACCTACTCCCAGCCAATGTTGCAGATGCATCCAAAGATGCTTCAGCATGCTTGGAGGCTTGGCAATGGGCACTCTGACGTCTGACTTCCCATGCGGCGGCAGCCCCAGTCAGGCCATGCCGATAGGCGTCCATCCATCTCCATGTCCGATTAATGAAGCGCCGGATGATTTCCGGGGTACACGCGTCAAGATACTTGACAGCTGCCCGCTTTGTGTCCTCAAACTTAGGCTTATCTCCTCTCGGAAGTGATATTTGACCCAGCCCCAGTACTTATGAAGTGTCAGCCAAGGTGCATTGAATAAATCAAATAAAGCGGGTAAGGCCGACAAGCGGAAAGGCCCGCTACCGGATAGAAAATTCTTGCCGTCGTCGAATAAGTTGAACTCACAGGTGAGGACGAGCATTGCTCCGTGTCTTCTTAAGCATCGTACCCAAAAATGCAACAAGAGTCGACTCAGAGATCATTGAATCCAACGGAATACATTGTCATCTGGATGCAACAGTCTGTCTCCATGTTCGTTACACGACAATTCACTGAGGGAAACTCAGCAGTTCCGTAGTAGCAGATGCACCAATCAGGATTGGGAAGAGATGTAAGTGCGTGCAACTTGCCCTCGAGGGAAATCAATGGAAGGCTGGGGATGTTGTTTGAAGGTGTATAGTGAGTCACACATTAACAGAATCTGAGGGACTTCATGTTTATGTTTGAAAAACTGACGCGGCGCAGTCATTTTTCGGCTCACGGAAATTAATTGAGTATAGCTGGATAGTAAACGGGAGCGGCTCAATGGAAGATTGATAAGTAGACCAAGTTAAACTGTACACACAACTGCCTACCGTTGGAGGCAAGTCCAATTTTGCGTATAAAACCGAGAGGTATCACGGACATCCGATCCCCGCCTAGCATGTGTACCGCCATCCAGCAGATCGATAGCTAACAGGAAAAATCGGCTGCGAGGACCGTCAGCGGTTGCCAAAGATTGTTTTACTTGCTCCTTGAAAACTCATCGTTGGATAAATCAATCGGAATAAACCCACACGTTGCTGCGTTGCCGCTGGTTCATTGACCTACCAACGGAAATTAACCGGAATTTGACGGCAGCTGAGTGGATGGGATGGAAGGGTGCTTTAATTTTGTGTGCCGTCAGTGGTCATCAAAAAGCCTGGAGTCTGCATTAGAAAAGTGAGAGGCAACCAATGTGTCGAAAAAAAGAACGCTGTAGCAATATACGACCCGGGCCTGAGTCGAACAAGCAGGCCTCTTCCAGTTCGCGGATTCGAAAACTACTATGTTGTGTAGATGTGGACCATCCGCCACCGAATCTGCATGAGGCTTGGATGTAGGTTGAATAGACATTCGTTCGCAAGATCGAGATTTGGCCAAGATCCCCGAGGTGTTGGCGGCGGGTCCAGAGGAATTCGTGGCCGCGGTCAAGGCGACGTTTGAATACACCGAGTCTGGGATTTTGTCTTGAATATATGTTAGAGAGTGGCAAAAGGACAAGAGAAGGAGAAAAAAGAACATGTACGAGTCTCAAATTGACTCGGGCCTGAGTCGAACAGGGGACTTCCACCTAATACGATTAGGTTGTGTGGATGCGGACCGTCCGCCACTTAGTCTGCATGACACTGGGATTTGGGTTGAATTGACATATGTTGATTCTGTTGAATTGGATTGCGCGGCACATTAGTCTTCAGGAGAAATTTAGTTTCGCATCAAATCAGTAAATTGCCCTGTTTGGAGCCATTTCAAAGCGGATTTTCACGGGACCTTGTTTGTTGGAAAGCCAGCGCAATTTCGGTTAGAACTGTCTCTTTAGATTTCCTTCTAGTGTCCCAGGTTCTTTGCGGGAAGGCTTTGTGCTCTGCATTCCAGTGCAAACAAAGGCAATTTTTTTCACGGGACCTTGTTTGTTGGAAAGCCAGCGCAATTTCGGTTAGAACTGTCTCTTTAGATTTCCTTCTAGTGTCCCAGGTCCTTTGCAGGAAGGCTTTGTGCTCTGCATTCCAGTGCAAACAAAGGCAATTTAATGGTGGCTTGATGTGCTGAGTTTCGCATCAAATCAGTATAATTGCCCTGTTTGGAGCCATTTCAAAGCGGATTTTCACGGGACCTTGTTTGTTGGAAAGCCAGCGCAATTTCGGTTAGAACTGTCTCTTTAGATTTCCTTCTAGTGTCCCAGGTCCTTTGCGGGAAGGCTTTGTGCTCTGCATTCCAGTGCAAACAAAGGCAATTTTTTTCACGGGACCTTGTTTGTTGGAAAGCCAGCGCAATTTCGGTTAGAACTGTCTCTTTAGATTTCCTTCTAGTGTCCCAGGTCCTTTGCAGGAAGGCTTTGTGCTCTGCATTCCAGTGCAAACAAAGGCAATTTAATGGTGGCTTGATGTGCTGAGTTTCGCATCAAATCAGTATAATTGCCCTGTTTGGAGCCATTTCAAAGCGGATTTTCACGGGACCTTGTTTGTTGGAAAGCCAGCGCAATTTCGGTTAGAACTGTCTCTTTAGATTTCCTTCTAGTGTCCCAGGTCCTTTGCGGGAAGGCTTTGTGCTCTGCATTCCAGCCCGAAACTCGGCACACCAAGCCACCATTAAATTGCCTTTGTTTGCACTGGAATGCAGAGCACAAAGCCTTCCCGCAAAGGACCTGGGACACTAGAAGGAAATCTAAAGAGACAGTTCTAACCGAAATTGCGCTGGCTTTCCAACAAACAAGGTCCCGTGAAAATCCGCTTTGAAATGGCTCCAAACAGGGCAATTATACTGATTTGATGCGAAACTCGGCACATCAAGCCACCATTAAATTGCCTTTGTTTGCACTGGAATGCAGAGCACAAAGCCTTCCTGCAAAGGACCTGGGACACTAGAAGGAAATCTAAAGAGACAGTTCTAACCGAAATTGCGCTGGCTTTCCAACAAACAAGGTCCCATGAAAATCCGCTTTGAAATGGCTCCAAACAGGGCAATTATACTGATTTGATGCGAAACTCGGCACATCAAGCCACCATTAAATTGCCTTTGTTTGCACTGGAATGCAGAGCACAAAGCCTTCCCGCAAAGAACCTGGGACACTAGAAGGAAATCTAAAGAGACAGTTCTAACCGAAATTGCGCTGGCTTTCCAACAAACAAGGTCCCGTGAAAATCCGCTTTGAAATGGCTCCAAACAGGGCAATTTACTGATTTGATGCGAAACTCGGCACCCCCAAGCCATCATTAAATTGCATTTTTGGGTGCACAGCCCGAAACTCGGCAGCGGAAGCTTATCTTGTTCAGACTACCTCAAATTCCAGGACCGTGCCCCTGCGACAACTGCAACCAAGATCCGACACGTATCGGACACCCAAATGCCACAACCAATCATCTAAACCACTAATCAAACGCGCTATCCCGCCTACTCAAGCCTCAAACAGATGATCATCAAGGAGCCCATAATATTCTACGCGACGATGTACGGCTGTCGCACCTCTGCCTATATCGACTTATCATAAATCTCGTTGAGTCTGACTGGGGGAGACAGACTAACCTCTGCCGCCATCCCGGAGACGTTTGTTGGTGTGTACAGCGGGGTCGCTGTTCAGGCAAATTTTAATGTAAGAACGATAAATTAAGAGCTCAGTGGGACACACGAGGGTGGAAACGACTGCATTGAGTCGGTACTCTACCTAATGTAAGAACGATACATGTAAGAGCTATAGATATACTATGAGCGTTGTGAATGCAAGTAAGTAAGGTCGGACACACAAGGGTGGAAACGACTGAGGTGCGAATAGTACTGAGCCTGTATATATAGGGCAGGACTGTGACTCAGAATAGGTAATATGACTTGGTAGGAACAAAAAGGCTGTGGTCAGAAGTCAGAGCTGTGTGTCGGGTCCGGTGGATCCCAAACCATCCCCCAAAAATCTGGGAACCTCTCATAACGCGTGGTGACATGCAGATGGTTTAAGGGAATTGAGAGTAATCAAACTCTGCTCAGGTTAGTAGCTGTTTTGAGAGACCTGAACTGTCCCATCGGATTTGACATTGTGCACTGGCCTTCATTGAATACTTTCAGCTCCTGGGCCGTGTAAGGGCTGGATCCGTGATATTCCCGGCGATTGACGGAGACAATCCGCAGTCTGTTCGACTCGGCGAGGAGAGACAGCTTTTGAAACGTCCCTGTTGGCTCAATTTGATTCCGAAGTAAGTAAACGCTCGAGGGAACACAGCACTGTGGAAACTGTTCCCGTGAACTATGACAACCGTTGTATAATCCTGGCCATGGACAGTGGATCCGCTGTCAGTGTAGAAGAACTTGACTCCATTGTTCAGAAGTAAGTGAGGCATCGTTAGTGTGGTGGCTCGCAGTTCGCCATCCTAGCCTTAAATCCGCTAGTTGCATGACATCGCTTCGCTTCGCTTAACGAGCGATGGCTGTAGGGCACCGGACATTCCAACATTGCCCTCGTCCTAGTACAGCACAAAATTTGTATACGTCCGTCAACGGTTGACAGGACGGACCGCAACTCTGTCATTACTCGGGACCGGAAACTCATGGTTTACGGACACAATTTTTTGGTCCAAACCATATGTACATGTTCTTTGGGATTCTGTAACTCTTAGATGTGATTCTCACTCCGCTGTAGTTCACCTGTAACGATTTTTTTGATGTTATTTTGTGGAAGTCCGTGAACAAGGTTGTAGGCACCACAGGTAACCCAATGCAATTTTATTTTACCTGCAATTGAGAAGTCTTGAATTATTGACCACAGAATCGTGCCAGAATCAGATCCAGAATCGAAATGTGGATGACGGCGGTCAGAGTAGATGCGATTCTGGTGCGATGGTCACATGATTCTGATGAAAAAGAATTCCATAATCGACATCAGAATCGTCGTCAGAATCGAGGCGAGAATCGCCCAGAATCGTTTACTCTGACCGCCACTAATAGGGGTGCACAATTCTTAATCCGAACTGTTCGGTTCGGATTTTAATTCAATATTTGTTCCTGTAAACACAGTACAAATAAAGTCACTGCTAGTCCCGGTGATGACATCTCGGAAATCCTCGAGCTTTCTGCACTGAATTGGGCTGCAATTGCACAAGGGATGACAGGAGATGGATCGAGAGGTTTTTATGACCAAATACCAAAGTCGGCAGATTTTTTCTCAGTCTGCTTGCAAGCACCAGATCGTGAATTTCGCCATATGTTTTCGGTATGTCTCAATAAATGCATTCAACTCGGTCTGATGGTACAGATATCCAGAATTGGAAGGGATGTGTTCGATTTTCTTGTAGGACTCCTCTCCACCAATCCAATATTCCAATCCCGGGGTCGCCGTCCACAACGTCACGTCAAATACCAGCTACGATGTTTTTTAGTACGTTACGGAGCAGTTGGCTCGGACACACTTGGTACTGCCCAGAAGCTCTCCATTGGCTTTCCTTTACTGTAAACGAGTCCGACGTGCTCTTCGCGAATTACGACCACGCTATGTTGGTTGGCCTACCCCCGAGAGAAAAGAGGCCATTAAAACACATATCAAGGATGTATCGGGCTTCTCCAGGTGTCTTGGGGCAGGCGACAGCTCTCTCATACGGTTTGAAGAGATTCCCCTCCAGCAGGGCCACCATTTCATGAGCCGAAAGAAATTTTTTGGGGTATTCTTCTTGCACAGACAAGGACAATTTTTGCTAACCATTTTTTGTCCAGACAAACATCCAGGCTACTTGTGACCATGAGAAGCGGTTCACATCTTTTGAACTTGGATGGCCTGGGGGTGTTTCAAACGTCAAGATATCCAAAAATTCGGACGTATGGATGCGGCGGCATCTGTGGTACTTGTGCGTGAAATCTAGCATTTCACCTTGCTTCACGATCACAACCACTCAACTTGAAGAAGAGCAGCCCGAGGAAAATAATCACACAGAGTCTGGAGATGCGTTTTTGCCAGCATTCATGCTAGGACTCCGACGCTTGACAGCTCAAGAAATTACCATTTAAATTTACAGCCGTTTGCGGAACATAGGGCACGGCCGTTTTTTTTTTTTTTTTTTTTTCCATTTTGAGACATTTTTGATCTTTTAGACCATTTCCCTCGCTGCGGGCTCAATTATGAATGTATTGCTTTATAAACTATATAGTCGGAACCGCACTGGAATTCCGCATTTCTTCTCGTGCGCCATCTATTTTTATTCAACCTGTATAAAATGTGGTATAATATTGTTCCCTTTTTAAGCAGATCTCCTCCTACAAGGGGGGGTGTGGGTATAATACTTCAGTCTTTTATTAGGGCACACATAGGTGTATTTATGAGGTCACCTTGTCGCCATATTTGCTTTGTGCACCCTCTGATACGTGAACAATGCAGTTGAAAGTGAAAATATTAGTGTCCACAGAAATCTGATGTTTCTGGATGCTCTCTCTACCAGTGGCCATAAGGTTTGTTCTGGGCCCACTATGAGGTCCTTAAAAGAGATTACATGACTCAGATCCCTGCTACATGTCTTCCCGCTAGTATGCGACGCGCTTCAAGTTGCCATCTGTCACAGCCATGTGCAGTTATTTCTGTGACCGATGGCAAATTGAGGTGCATCGCGTACTAGCACGAGGACATGAAGCGGGAATCTGAGTCGTAGATTCTCCTATAACTACCTAAGAGTGGGCCCAAAGTGAACCTCTGACTCACTGATAGATAGATCATCCAGAAACATCGGATTTTTACGGACACTGATATTTTCACTTTCAACTGCATTGTTCACGTAGCAGAGGGTGCACAAAACAAATATGGCCACGAGGTGACCTCATAAATACACCTATGTGTGCTGTAATAAAGGACTTGAGCATTATATCCACATCTCCCCTTGTAGGAGGAGATCTGCTTGAAAAGGTAATAATATTATACCACATTTTATACAGGTTGAGTAAAATTAAACATGGAACAAGAAGAAATGCAGAATTCCAGTGTGGTTCCGACTATATAGTTTATAAAGTGATACATTCATAATTGAGCCCGCAGTGAGGGAAATGGTCTAAAAGATCAAAAATGTCTCAAAATGGAAAAAAAAAACGGCTGCGCCCTATGTTCCGCAAAGGGCTGTAACACTGCACAGAGGTTGAAATCTGGGGGTAAACCCCAGAGGAAACTCTCAATCTCCGCGACTCGAGAAAATAACCAACCCTGACTGTTGGACTGCCGCTTTGTGTGCCCGAATTTTTTCCCCTGTTGAACCAAGGTAAAGCCACTAAACTTGGAATCCGGTAAGCTCCCCCTTACGTATCCGGGAACCGGAATAGAACACATATTTTGATATCCAACCAGGCCTCAAAACGTGACTTGGCATGGAGATTTCTTTTTCTCAAATCTCAGGTCTGAATGTGTGGTGATAGCCAGCACGATTCTGAACAAAACCATCTCTTGGATTTGCTCCTGCTGCGCTGGGTGTTAAGCCAGGTTGGAGTAAAATCGGATTCCAGGGGTAGGGAGATTTTTCGGAGGCCTCTGCGCCGACCCGACACAAAATCATTGATGGTGGCCCCACCTCCATCATTCCTGGCACCGCCATATTTGGGCTCCGCCATTCATCTCCTTCGTACGGAGTACACCGCCGTTTGTGACAGATGTTTTTAAAACATTGCATCGTGCAAACATCCCCACAATAAAGCATCGTCAATCCCATGAGCATTTTCTGAGATTACGTGATAATACACCCACGTAAGGTTGCTAGAATATGATGTGAAGCTTGTGTCAATGTTTTCAGAACATTTTGGGGGGAAATGACTCTCAAATGTCTCCCTTGACCCGTGCTCCATATTTTATACAACATTCTGATGATATCGAACCAAATATTCGGGAAATATGGGTCACAAATGGCGGTGTAAGTCGACTCCGTCGCTCCGTCCGGGTTGTCTCGGGCTCGGTGCTCCTTCCGTCCGGGCTTGGGCTGTAGTGGAGGCCGAGTCGTGAATAACGGCTCCGCCGTAAAATGAAATGTGGATATGCGCCAGCCCATTCGAGCCGCAGGAGGAAAACAAGAAGGGTTTAACCTCTTAAGTCGTCTCTTGCTCATCCACCAAATCATCAGCGATAGCATCGCTGTAGAAGAGAACGGTCATACCTTCAAGTCGGCGCTCAAACTTGAAACCGCATCATGGATGGTCGGGGGTGGGCAAGGAGATAGACCGAAGATACATATGAGAGCTTAAGACGGCCGATCTATCAGAAACAGAGACAGAGACGGTGAGTAGCGAGTTAAATGGATTTTTGAACCTCACGCCAAAGCATTGCATGAAGCCCAAACAATAAATGGACCAGCACAAGCTTCGAGCGCAAACAGTCAGACAGCACGGGCCCGGCGTGTGATCCTCCCAAGTAGCTCAAAAAAATTCCGCTCAGGAAGGAACAAGTCCGAGAAAAACAAAAACAAACCGGCACTCACCTTCGCGGTATCCCAGAGATATTCTTGTGCATTTGGAGTGTACGTCACGTTGTGCTGCTGAGGGCATCTCGTCCTTGCATTTTGAAAATGTGTCATGCTTCAAATGTATTGAAGGTTACAAATTTAGTCCAAGTCTCGCTCTACACCAGATGTGAATGGTGTTGTATGACAGCTATACGGGGACGACATGCTCTCCAGTATCCGTTCAAATATGACATATCCAAAAACTAGGTGATTCCAACAAGTATATCTAATGCTATGGCAATTCTGCCCGGAAGCCTCGATATTTGCCGAAAAGGGAAATTCTCACGCTGTCAACAAGTTCGGGGACGAGGTTCCCTCCGCCATGGAAATTCGAATCTTTTGGTTCTACTTTCAAGGGACACGGTGCAGAATTGAGCATGCTACGGCCGATCTCGTGAGAACCTCAAATTTTGAAAGAAATCGGGCCGCGCCCTATGTTCCGCAAAGAGCTGTAAGGCAAATATATGCTGCTCAAGGGCAATTTGAGCCCTTTCTGACCAACTAGAACTACTGTAGACAGTTGAACACTTGACTTCCTGGTATCATTTGACCACATTCACGACCGAATCCAACTCAGCTTGTATTTTTGGCTGTTGAAGTGTCTGCCAAGTTTGAAGGATAATTCCTCTAAAAGCACACCTGTGCCATTATACATTCGCATTTGTCCCGAATGTCTATTCTCGAAGTGCCCCGGCGCCGGCGGCTATGGATGTCCCTACTCCACAGTTTATGAGATCCCGGATCGGTATGACTTTCCCACGTTAGTATACCCTCCGCCTCGCACTGTGACTTCAGCCGAACTACTCCTGTAGCCGTTACGGATACAAGCATCTCCCCCCAAGCTCCAATCCACATGGCTGGACTTTCGAGAATACGGGGTGTCGGCTGTACGGCCTAGGGCTAAAGAGTCTGAGGAGGTCGTAGGGCGATGGCAATACAGATTCGAACTGACTAATAAACTTTAAACTTTGGGCTGAGATTCCCTTGCATCTTCCCGCGGACTCATTCCTCTGTCCCCGATCTGATTCAAGTCGTATGTAGCTCATAGGCGGCACTGGGGACAATCATAATGAAACCGAGATTACAGAAACGCGGTCAGATCATTTATCTGCTGAAAGTCTCTAGCAGCAGTACATGGAGATCGGAGACCCACTGAGCGCTAAAACAACGGATTCGGATTCGTTGCATTCACCGGCCTCTCCTGGATAATATCCCAGTGCTCCACAATGCACGACCCGCCCCCCACAAATACACGTCCACGACCGCAGTCGGCTCGAGCAAGAACCCATCGATCCTGTAATGCACCCAGCCCATCGGCGCTTCAAATGATTGATGTGGTACCTCGATCGCGACGGCCGGGTCTGCGAATATGGGCTTCACGATCCCGAAGGAGGACGCGAGTCCGTCTATCGCGTTAGGATTGTGATTCGTGAAGTTCTCAGTGAAGCGGATGTAGACCTCGTCGACCGTCCTGTGAAGGAATGATTAGCGGATGTCTGCGATTTGCCGGTTTCGAGGGTAGAAAGGGATTATTCTCCTTGCAATGTATAGCGAGTTGACAAATGTGTCAAAAATCTCCTGCTGTTGACCAGGAGGGACGACGTGCAGGGTGCATGGGCACGGCGTCGCTGCTTGTAGAAGAAGTAATAGTAGTGGGGTTACCTGGATCGCTCACCGCAGGACGGTGTTGGTTAAAAGAAAGGCCACAGTTCTGAGCAGTTTAGTTGATACACGCAACATGACTGCTTGTGGTGAAGGCAATTACAAGACCACGCCCTGTATTATATACTCGAAGTGTTCAAAATACCTTCCCAAATTCACATTGCCATTTTTCAAAGCTCTGACATACGTTCGGCCCACATGACTAATAACTGGTGGGTTTCTAATAGTTTTGCGGATCCATCAGCAGCCGTGGGTGTGTCACGGTGGGCAGGAAGGGCCATACAATGGAGGATTGCTTTTGGCCCGGTGGCGGGAAGGAGGGCTAATGGCCGACTTGGTGGAAGGGCAAGAGAGGTCCCACACCGGCTGCTGCAAACGCGAACGTAGTCGAGACCTTTGCTTTCTCGGTGTCGACCATTCCCGAGGCCATCATTCATCCATACGACATTGACGGCACGCAAGCCGTGCACTTCCGTGGCGAGGAGGTCGTCGCTTCACCCGAGTCGTTCAGAAGGCCGCGGAGGCTATCGTCGGGAGCATGCTTCCGGATGCCATGGCCACCCCTTCGGAGTCTTCTAGCTTCGAACTTCTGGACACGACAAGCTCAGAGTTTGAGCTTGTGAGCGATATCTCATCTGTTGTGTCCGGCAACGACACAGACTATGATGAGATGCCTGCGTTGGCGCGGGCGGACGACGAATCGGACGACGAGGTGGGCGAGGACTCTGACAATGACGGCAATTATTGGCTCATCTGGTCAAAAATATGTCCCAGAATTGGCAGGGAATATGCTGGGGTGCCGAGAGGGACAATTCAGTCCGTGAAGAAGGTCTCAATAGGTTAATTCAATGTAAACCCTGCAACGGGGTTCTCGGAGGTGCCCAGGTTTTACCGATAGCGTTCCCACGGCTCTTGAAACCCATAAGCTACGGTAACCCATACCTTTTGGTGTCCACCGAGGGGTATGGGTTAAGACAACTTCGACTGTAACAGCCTCGATTGGCGGGGCATACATGCGAGTCTAGGGCCCCAGCCAACACCTTTCCACCCCAAGTTTGGTCCGGGGCCTTGGCCGCAATACAAAAATGGATCCCACATATCTTCCCTCGCTACTCAGGGCAAATCATCGGACGTCGTGTACGGAACACAGCGAGGCTCCTTAAGCCAATGGTGCCAATACCTCCCTCGCAGTCCGGGGTTCGATTCCCCGCGTCCGAATAGGTATTTTTACACTCTCCGACTACCAATAGCGCTGTGTAAGAATCAAATCTGACGGTGTTAGTAACATTGGATAAAAGCCAAGCCGTCGTTAGATAACAAGGGTATGTAAATTACAAGGTTTTTAACATGACATAATCACGCTTATAGGCATTTTTTCCCCCACTGTTTATCAGATTCCTTGGCTGGAGTGATTCGTGAGTATAGCCGCCAAGTCAGGAGCCCAAGAAAAATACCCGTAATAGCCAGAGTAGGAAGGAAGAAAAGCATAAGATTGACGGCAGCCCACCATGCTAGCTTGAAAGTTGAAGTTGGATACACAGCCCAAAGAGTCATCATGAGACTTGAAGAGGGTACCACGCTCTGAACGCGCGCCGTCATTCACATACTTATCATCCACGAATGCGAGATCTTACTAGGTAGATGTTTGTTTGAACGGTGTTCGTCATACTTGGCCAGGCTCGGTAGCATCCCTGCGATGTGCCGATGTTCTTCGACGTGAGTGGAAATTTCGGAGGCACCGATGTTGTCGTATGATTTCGCTGTTTGGAATCGACGACTTCGGCACCAAACCTATGCGTCGCTTCAAAAAATTTTCTCGCGCGCAGCGCGATGTACTTTACGGCGGAGCGGGTGACCTCGCCCCGACGTTGATTTACTTTACAAGACGGACCACACAATGCCATTTTGGCACGTTGATTTACTTTACAGCGGACCGACCTAGGGGGGAGTAGCCGCTACAGGCCCCCGGTCACAGCCGTTCTCAAAAGTTTGTACGGGTTTTAGTACATGGGCCGCGGCTGTCGTGAGTAACATCATTGCTGAACCTTTAGGTTTGGCTACCAAGGGGAACTTCGATTTTGTCCATCATTTTTGATCTGTTTGTCATGCAGAATGAGTCATCACCACCAAAAAAAAATTGAAAGCAAGTTAGGAAACCGAAAACAAGCAATTCTGAATTCAAATGTAACTACTTTGTTCCCTTCTTACTGATTCATCTGCCTGTGGGCCACCCCGTTTCACTCAAGAGATTCACTCGGTGCTACTTAAGCTATTAGTCATTTCTGCTTGATGTTCGGGGCAATATCCGTTGACGTGAGAATTAGGCCCGGACAATGTTAATGCTCCGATCAGCTGGGTCGTTATTTGACGTGGCTAACCTCAAAAATTCGGGCTCTTGAATCGTGAAAATACTGTTGGGAGCACTCACTTTTTCAACTAACCCCACATTATCTCAAATACCACACCTGGTAACAGTGTAAAAACTCAACATGCACCAGAAACCACAACATTTTAGACTGCAAGGTTGTATAAACATGCAGCCAATTCCAGGGGTGCAGGGGACTGGACAATGGCAGGAAATGTACACAGAGATCATGATAATTTTGATACCTCAACTTTTTGAAGCACTACCAGTACTCTGCACATCCCAGTGTATACTTAATCTAGTCTTCTTGAACACTCCTGTGATGACCTGGGGAGTTTTATTGAATCCCCTTCTTTTTTCCCCTTTTTAAATTCTTTTTGGTGTTGTTCCCTGTTGGGACCAGTACATTGACATAAAAACCAGGCTGAGGAGGAGGAGTATATATTACAGTGGTGGTCCAAATCAGGATTCAGGAACAAGCAGGTACTTGTAAGCAGGTCAGAGATGCGCGCTACACCAAAAGGCCCCCAGACACTATGTACTAACTACCTCCACCAAAATCTAAAATCCCATTTGATTTACTGTATGATTTTCGGCCTCCAGGGCTTCAATTTACTTTATGGCGGAGGGAGTTTGGCCAAAATTTCGACCAAAGTCGTTAGTAATTACTTTTTTTTTTCTCCTGGGGTCCATTTCTTGTGTATCCCGGTTGTTTCGGCTGTTCCGCGTTGAATTTTGGTTGGTAAAATTGGCACTAAGCCTAAATACAGGTTTAAACAGAAATTCTCGAGCTGCATGATTTACTTTATGTCGGAGCAACTAGCCTCGTCTGCACATCAATAGATCTATTGTTTTTCTAGATAAAAATAATGAGATAATGCTGCAAAGTCCTAAAGGTTCAGCTACTGCCTCGGAGAGGCCTAATCCAAGTCATTTTCTTTGTAGCTGATGTCTGACAACTGGTTTAGCTAGTGGAAGCACCCGGCGTTGATACTGAAAACCCCCCACCACCGGAAAAAGAGAAGATGTTTTGGCCTGTAGAAGCGGACATACAGGACGACGTGGATGATATTTCTCTCCTTGCTGCACGTCGACGAGGACTTTCGAATAAACCCGCATCGGCTCCATCAATCACCGTAACTAACGACTTTGCCGGCTTTGCTGCCATGATGACTCCCCTCCTATCTGCTACTATGGCCTCGAAACATCCTGACTCCCCTCGAACGCCCACTCACCGTCGTTGTCGCCCTCGGCCATCTCCTTCCCCGCAAAAGCGGCCAACTCGTATGAACATTACCGAGTTCTGCACAAGTGACATTTTCCGGTCTCTCCCATCCCTCAACTTTCCAAAGCTTTCTGCTGCACGAGCTCATGGGCGGTTGATTGATATCTCGCCAAGTCGTGAGAGAATGCAGCTTTGCAGGAAATATTTTCTCAGCCTTCCAATCAACTCTTATCGACTCCTTCTTTCTTTGAAGGAATCCAGATATAGTATGATTCCGAGGTATACATTATATTTTGATTGCCTCGCAGAATTGATTTACCATGTGAGATCGTAGAAAGTGGTTTGGATTTGACATCAGGGAGGCACTTCCCTAGCTGGCTAGGTCGGAACTAGGACTCCTTGGTTCTCTGGAGTGGAGTGAAACTCCGCCGGGTGAACCATGCACTGTTTGCACATGAATGCATAGACTCATGGGTTGCACGTAAATTTCTGAACCGTTCTGAACGGAGGGGTTGGGTGATCATGCGGGATTAAAAATTACAGTGCACATGCCAATAGCCAAGTAGGCTCTCTGTTATTTGTGTGGCAGTATGTATCAATTGGATCCTCAGTAATCCTTCCTAATTGACCCTCATCCCCTCGGGAAGCACTACAAAATTAAGAATGACTGACTGAGTCTAGTCAAGGATCACCAGTGCGAATTAATTTGCATCTACAGCACACGCTGTTGGGATTAATTTATGACTTTCTGACACCACAAATAATGTTTCTTTTGCGCAACGAAAGCCGGGGACTCCATAAAATGAATAGAAGCAGTGGCATTTCCCATGGTTTAATTGTGGCTGGGAATTGGTTGCGGAAACATTGATACCTTTTGTTCCACCCATACCTACTGCCACTACTACTACCCTTCCTCACCTCACCCTAGCTAGCTAGTGTACCTCCATGTATCTCGGATAGTGCTACATGGGCCCCCAGGGGCCCGCGCGCACTTTAATGGAAATTGAATTATACCCAGAGTCGTATCACATCTGATATTGCATGGTAATGCCACACAAGTCAATCACCACACCATGCCTAGGCTTGCATGGTGTGCTCAAAAAACAATACTGTGTAATGCTAATTCAACTGTCGCGTGCCGGTAGAACTGTAATGATTTGAACCAAGATTTGACCTGTCGGTCTCAATAGAGTGTGAATTGGAATCTGAGGGTTTGTACCTTGAATTCCAACACTTCCATGGTTTGACAGTCAACATTGGTTAGGGATCACTCAGATCCAACTCTCTTGGACCACAGAGTCTCGTAAAAGTTGTGAGCCATCTCTACTCTTGACAGGGACCAATCCCGAGAATGTGAGTCCCAGTTAATCTTTCCACGCAAGCTGAAGGGTCAGCTTCCTTTGGAGTGATTAGCAGTAATTTCCCCAAATATATTTTCTGCCTGACGTTCCAACGGTGGTTGGAACATGATTTACAGGGAATGCTTTGGAGGCAGCAAGTATTCACTACATGGTTTAGGCAATTTGTAGATTTCATGTAGGCATGACGTATCAAATTTCGAGTCGGGTCTTTCTGTAAACAATGTTCATACTTGAACTGGGGGTGGGGACCGTTGGTTGAACAGGTCGAGGCGGCGCGTCAATTGCTGTGTCAACCTGCACCTATTACGTGATTTTCCGCTGACCCAGGCTGCATGCCAGCCATATTTGACTACCTCACTCAAATGCTGTCCAATTCAATTTCAGGTTCAACTATTCATGTTCATATGAAGTCAACTAATACCAAACAAGATTGTCAGTCTACCAAAGTCCCGGAACAGCTGAAGGTGCACGCGCTTGAACCAAAATGTGAAGCAGATCTATCCCCTGGCCACTTCACTATTTGCGGACCATAGGACCAAAAAGTAGCGGCTACTTCTGGTTGAGTAGAGTGTTTCCAGAAATTGGGTACACAAACAGTTCAACTTGGAGCATACACCGATTAATCGTTGAAGGGACTTGAGAATATAAATTTCTCCGTTATTCCGACTACCCTGAAGGTTTTTGAACATAAAACGGCTGCATCGGGTAGCAAGGCGAGCCAAAATTTAGTCATAATGCCGAATTCCAGCATGGCTTAGACAATACCTGATCACATTTTGGTATTCGTTCTCTAGGTTCTAAATGATGTATTAGAGTCATTGAACCTTGCCTGAAGTGGTTTTGAGGCAAGGGGAACAATATACGAGGCCCTCCAGGCGGCGCGGCAGTGCCGCGTCAATCGCGCGTCACGCCGCGTCACTGCCGCGTCACTGCGCGCCAGTCGCGTCAAAATCTCCAGTCCCCCTTCAGTGGGTTATGGCTCTGAATTCGGCGGAATTGGTCCACTATTCGCAATAATGCAAGCCACCTCCAAGGGGTATTGTCTGAAGCTCTTACCGAGTTTAGTTTCAATGGTGTTGAAAATTCAGTGACTCGGTTCCGCAGTTCTCTGCTACTTCAGAGATGGCAAAGGTCAACCGTTGCTCGTCTCTATAATTTCTATGTTGAACAACACCATATTTCAAGAGACATATGCAAAGAAGGAGCCGAAAAGATGTCTCCCAGCGTGCATATCCAGGCACATATCTCCTTCAACTACATCCAATAGGTTCAAAAAAAAAACCTTCAATTTCTACTTGCATTCAGCAGCTCCGCCAACGTTGAAGGGTTGATTTGTTGGGTTCACATATACATCGAGATCCAAACAACACTCGAATCATCGAAACTCATTGTGCCTGATCCAGAATCATCTCTGTTCAAGTGATGGAAATCATTGCTACGGAGAATCAAGCTTATAAAACAGTGGCTTTCCAACCCATTTGAAACACAAGTACGATGCAGATTCGGGAATACCGTTGCCACGGGCACTCTCGGCATGTTCCAGTAACGGTATAAGAATTACGCTGCAATGCTTGTTTCGGTTCAAGGCCGGGACTGCCAATACTTTGGTGTTGAGGTTCAATCGCGGTTGGTTGCTCAATTACATAATTCGATACTTGTCCTCCGAGTCAGTTGTCAGCTCCGCTTTCCACAATTATGGATAGCCCTAACCATTCAATAATTCGAAATCTCAGGGGAAAATTGGATAGGCTGGATATTTCAGCAAGTAAGTGTTGAGGAAGATACCCTTAATCTTCGTCGCCTAACCGGTGAAGGCTGAACGATTGAGTCTCAAGTAGTGTTTGTCGAGGAGACTTCGAACGAATATTTCGGAGGTTATTTCATTTTCCAGGAAAAACCGTTGGGTTTTGAGCTCGGAATCGCTGTTCTCGTGAAAACTTACCCCCCCAAAAAAAAACCGGCCGCGCCCTAAGTTCTGCAAAGGGCTGTAACACCCAGAAAAAAGAAATCCGAAAGATGTACAGTATAGATGGCGAGATCTTCGATAGCTGGCTGGAAAATGGGAGGCCCCAGTTTACATAACGCGAGCCAGCCCTGATAATGCGCGGCATGTATAAGCCCATGCAAGACAACCGGCTCAACTTGAAGGATGACGCGGAAGTCGCGGCCGACCAATGATCCCGCATATTGGACATACATATTCCCCCGCAACGGGGAACAATTCAAACCGGCAGTGTCAATACTTGACAGTCGAGTTCGCAACTCATCCTTCCCCTTGCTGGTTTGTCGGGAAACGGCATCCCGCCCCCAGTATTTGACGACTCCCAAGAGTACCACATGGAGAATTTCCACTGGCGAGTCACTGTTGGCATCGAAATCTGAAGAGCATGAATATCGTAAGTGGGGTATTAACTTTTGCACGCACCTAGTATCGACAGAACAGGATTGAAAATATTTTCGGGCATCTCAGAGCGGAGCCGGTGAAGCATTTCTTTCACCTCAGCCATCTTCGACATCTCTCTGTCTACAGAGTCCTGGCCTTTCTGTTCCTCTTTCAATTTGTTGGCCGCAGCTTGCAATTTGTCAACAAAATGCTGGAAGTACTTGTCCTTGGAGCCGGTGCCAGTGGCCATATCTGCAACCGCACTCGGGGCACCGTCAATGGCACGCTGCAGCTGTTTCTCCAGGTCGGCGATGGTGTCCTCTTTCGAGCGCGGACTCCCCGCCTACAATTTATTAGTAAGCTTCAAAATCCCCGCAAAAATCACCGACTTGCCGTCATAAATTCTTTGAGACGATCAATCTCTCCGGCATCGCCGGGTGCCCGATTCTTCTTGGAAGATGTTGCATTGCAGACACGGCAAAAATAATTTCCCTGCATCCCGATGTGGGATGCGAACTCACTCGACATCGGATTATCACCCTGAAATGCCAGAATCCAAGGAATTATGAGGATGAACTCCTTCAGCTCGCCATCGATGTGCTGGCAATTGTGAGGTAATGAGGTCGTCCAGTGCAAGGCCACTCAGTGTGCGTACCAGCAGTGTATCAGGAGGGGGGAGGACTGGCATAACTCGTGCTCTTTGGATACACCCGGCAAAGGGATTTTCAGGCTTAAAAGCCATAGTATTTTTATATAGGTGCTCGGAGGCTACCATACGACTCACGTCGCGGCTCAAAAGGCCATGGAGGGGTTCACCATTGGCTGCAAACCCACTCACTTGGCCACTAGCATACCCCTCGACTTTCCTGCTGCAATCCACAGCGTGGGAAAGGCCGAGATGGTGGTGGTAGCGGATCAAGGAGCCGTTTTCGGTTTTCAAACCACCCCAGAACGAATTATGGAATTGAGACCTGCCCTCTGTATTGATTATACTACAGCACTGATGCCCGTACAGCCATACACAGCCACTCCAAATCCAACCCCTCGCCCTCCCCACCTCGCCGATGACCATGATGCACCAACATCGTAACAACTTGTCGCCTGCCATGTATGGATTTTCTTCGCAGCCCTCGTTGTATGGGCGTGCACCTCAACCGCTGGGATATCCAGCGCCTACCATGCAGTCCCCGACGAGTATGTACGAGAAACGAAAACGAAAACGAACCAATTGTATTGCCGGATGATGGCCGGAATACTGATGTCATCGGTCACAGATCATCATAACATTTGATCCCCGGCGGTTTGGAAGAGGACTCGAGGTGCGCCAATCACCACTTGACCTCAGATCGATCAATTGACGCATGCTATAGAACATGGTATAATCTGAGAAATCATGTTTCGACAATTTTCCATCTTGTGGCTCAGGAAGTCATCCATGAGCTCCAAAATGTATATCAATGGAATCTGGTAGTTCAGATGATTCCGCAAATATATAGGTTCACATAATTTGGTCAAGTAGTTGCTGAGTTCTGAAAACCCAGAACTAGATGAACAGGTGTAAATGTTACACTCCAACCTATATCCTCGAAAACACCATTTGGCCAAACGTTCGCCAAAACACTTCAGGTAAATTACAATCTGGAGTATTTATCCTGTCTGATATCATTTCTGATGTTTATGTTGCGATATCTGGTCTCCTTGGTGCCCTATTATTGAAATAGGCAAAAGGTGTCATTTGAGACTTTTGAGATTTATCATGGTATATTGGCCTACATGTTGGACCCGGAATGTTCAGATAGATTAGGGGAATCAGTAGGTACCCTCAGAACGCTATCTATAACCCTGTGGAATGCCAAATAGGGTGAACAAGAGTGTCAAACAAGATCACTTTAAATCGTGAGGTATGGAGTACCCTGGGTGTCAATTGTCTACTTTCCTAATATCTATGGATGATACAATGCCAACAGTTGTGTTTTGGGATTTACCACATCATGAGGAGCGCATAGTGAGGCCTGAATGCAATTTCCCTAGATGTCCGATTTGTGATGTTCTTCATGACCAGAGTATGATACATCACCAGGAGGGTGTCTGAGGAGCATGAGGGAACATGTCAACGTATCTAGCAGTCATTTCCATTTGTATATCCGCAAGATATTATCGCCAGGACCCAATTTATCAAGTGTCACTATTTCCACCCAATCATTGCACTGTAATAGGCTCTGCTGTGTACCAGTTGACATCAAAGAACCTATAACAACATGCCTATGTAGTTAGATCATCTAAAACGATTGAAATGTGAGCCAGAGAAGGGCTGATGTTGAAAATTCCCTTTTTGGGCTGAAAGCGTTAGTGTCCCAAAAAGAAAATTTATTGGCCAATCTTTTGATCCCTATAGCCAAACTTTAGAGCTCATCAAGGGTTACAAGAGTCATCTATACCATTTTTCAATTGGTGGTCCCATTGGCCCACAAAATTCAAAATACTTTCCCAGAGCCAGTGCTTTTTGACCAAATAGGGGCTCTTAAAGCAACCAGGCATCAATTGCATCCCAATACAGGCAGCCATCAATGGTAGGGCAGCTATAAAACCCTAATATGGGCAGCCATCAACTTTAAGGAGTCATCTTGATGTGAGTGCACCATGGTAAGGGTGGTAACATGCAAATATTATTATCTAGCCATGGTAATGGCAGGCAACATGCACTGCCAGATCTGCTAAGTTGTTTCGATGTCAGTGGCTGTGGTAACCATGGTCGCAGCTGACAGGAGGCGCATCAGTCTGATCCGGTGATGCTGACCTCAGCCTGTTTGGCGGGCCATGTGCTGGATGGGTTCACCATCGTAACAGTGGTAATTGGCATGCCTGAAATTTGCTAAGTCTTTTCGGTTGACAGTGTCTGTGGTAGCTGTGGGCACTGAGGTACATCAGTAGTTTATTGACCTCCAAAAAATGTACTCGTGGTAATGGTGGTTGCTTAACCCAGTCACAAATTTACTGACCACCAAAACGAGGGACGGTGGTAATGGTGGTTGATCAGACAATTCAGCATTTTCTGTGACTCCTAAGAATGTATTCATGGTATGTGTGGTACCTCTTCCAAGTCACAAACTTTGGTCAAAGTGTTGGCAGTACTCATGGTATGCATGGTAATCTAAGTCAGTAAAATTGTATAGCTACCCCACCAAAGGCCATTAGAAGCAGTCTAAAGGAGAGTAAAATTGAAAATTTCTCCCACTGGTACCTCAGAAAGCACTGTGGTTACCATGGAATAGAGATGGGATATCGGTGGTAAGGAAATCAGCCAAGACCATCTATAATTATAAGAGCTTATGGGGGTACTTAGCCTCTATAATTATAGAGGAATGTTGGTATTGTAGAAGGTGGGACAAGGTGGGGGGAAAAGGGTATCAAGATAATTTATTCCAAGCTAGAGGCGGCCTTATATACTGTAGAGAACAATGGGATATACAAGGATAAATAAGAGTAGTGAACAATGAAGTATAAGATGTTTCAGTCCAGCTGAAACATATCCGAAACATGTCCCAGCCCATTGGCTGTGCATCCCGAAACACGTTGCATCTCCACTGATACACGTTACATCGGCCTGCTTCTACCATGAGGCAGAACACAACAACACTCCCCCTCAAGCACGAGTCATACCAAGACGAGAGACGAAGTACTCGTGCTTGGATTTGTCGAGGGCCTTGGTGAATAAGTCTGCGGTGTTTTCCGAGGTTGGGCAGTAGGAAACTGAAACTTCGTGTGAAGCAAGTTTCTCCCGGATAAAGTGGTGTCGGACGTCGATGTGTTTGGAACGGGCATGAAAGCCGGAGTTCTCGGCGAACGATATGGTCCCATGGTTATCAACAGAAATGTGAGTCGGAAGGGTGGGAGTTGAACCGAGTTCGGTAAGCATGCTGCGAAGCCAGAGAGCTTCGCGGACGGCAGAAGCGAGAGCCATGTATTCGGCTTCCATGCTCGAAAGAGCGGTGGTTGGTTGCTTCTTCGAGCTCCAAGTAATGACTCCCCCTGCAAGGGCGGAGAGGTATCCTGTGACGGATCTGCGATCGTCCGGAGAGTTGCCCCAGTCGGCATCGGAGAATAATTCAATGCTGGAATAGCGATCTGCCGTGTATTTGATGCCGAGGTTTATGGTACCACGAAGGTAGCGAAAAACACGCTTTGCAGCGGTAAAGTGTGTCGGTCCAGGTTTCAAGTTGAATTGGGAAAGGGTTTGGACTGTATAGGCAATGTCGGGACGAGAGCAGATGGCGGCATACATGAGCGAGCCAACCATGTGCTGGTAAACAGCCTCAATCTCGGGGTAGGATTCCGAGTCGAGTGTCTTGACCAGTTTGACATGGCAATCCATTGGTGTCGCCACCGGAGTGGATTTATGCATCTGAAACCGCTCCAAAATTTTCGCGAGATACTGGGATTGGCTCAGGAAGATTGAACCATCAGCATCACGAGTGACTTCCATGCCTAAAAGCTGGCGAATGGGACCGAGCTTTTTGATGCTGAACATGGATTCAAGCTGGGTCTCGGCGGCAGCCATAAGAGCTGGTGAGGATGCAAGAACTGTCATGTCGTCGACGTGGACCGCAACAATGGTGATGTCAGCACTGTTGCGTTTGATGTATACACATTGGTCGGAAAGGAGTCGGGTGTAACCGTGGGAAAGGAAGGAGGTGTTTAATTCGAGATTCCAGACACGGCCTGACTGTTTAAGGCCATAGAGTGCCTTGTTTAATTTCCAGACCTGGGTGGTGCCATCGCGGTAGTGCTCTGGCTGCTGCATGTAGATTTCTTCTTCGAGTTTGCCGTTAAGGTATGCGCCAATCACGTCCACAACGTGGATGTGGAGATTGTAGCGTGCGGCGAGGGCAAACAGCAGCCGGATAGTTTCTACCCGAACAACAGGCGCAAATGTCTCGTCGTAGTCGATTCCAGGAATCTGGGAAAAGCCTTTGGCAACGAGCCGGGCTTTGTAGCGTGTGATTGTGCCGTTGGTGTCGTGTTTGACACGGAAAACCCATTTACACGCAACAGCTGTCCTGTCCTTCGGAAGTGATGCGAGGGAGAAAGTGCCAAGTTGGCGTAATTGCTCCATTTCATTGTCCATTGCTTTGTTCCACTCAGGCCAATCGGGCCGCGATTTCGCTTCGGAAACCGTGAGAGGATCATTGGAGATGGGATCGACAACGGCAGCTAGTGCATATCCGACAAAGGCGCTTTTGCGCATGCGGGGACCTAGGACAATGTTGTCCTCACTGATGTCGCCGTTGATGTTGCGGGGCGCTTTGTGTGGTGTCGGATTAGGAGTGGGCATGGTGGATGGGAGCGGAGTTAAAGTACTCGATGTTGAAAGACTTGGAGATGGTGCTGGGGTAGTCGATGGATTGGACAGAGCCTCGGGCTCAATCTGTGGTTCCATAGGTTCCGGCACACTCTCCCCCTTGAGCTGAGGCGGAGGCGAAACATCGAGAGCATCATTGATAAAGGTTATGTTCCGCGATGTAAGCACTTGGCGAGTAGCAGGAGTGTAATATCTCCATGCTCGTGACTCGTCCGAAATTCCAACAAAAATGCATGACTGGGTTTTCGCTCCAATTTTGGAGTTCTTCCCGTTCTGCTGCAGAACTTCGCATGGAACTCCGAATTCCTGCAAGGCAGCGACATTCGGTTTCTTTCCCCAAAAGGCTTCGTCCGGCGTAATTTTATCGCCAAGAGCACGAGTGGGAGACCGATTCTTGAGATAAGTGGCATAGGCAACAGCCTCAGGCCAAAGAAACAGGGGAATATTGTGGGCAAGGAGCATGGCACGAGCATGCTCAATGAGGGTGCGATTAAGGCGTTCAGCAACACCATTCTGTTCCGGCGAATAGGGTGCTGTGAGCTCGAGGCGAATACCACGGGAGCCTAAATAGTCGCGGAGTTCTTTTGAGATGTATTCCTTGGCATTGTCGGAATGAAAAGCTTTGACACGTTTGCCGGTTTGTGTGAAGATGTACATGTCGTAATCCTTTATTCGGTCCAGCACCTCCGTGCGCTTCTTCATTGTGTAGATCATGGTGCGGCGTTTGGCACCGTCGGTGAAGCTGATATAATACCGCTCTCCGCGGATGCCCGTGACACGTGATGGTCCCCAGACATCGGTGAATGTCATTTCACCAATTTCTGTGTACTCGCGCTCAGCCTGAGCTGGAAACGGAGCAACATGGGATTTGGCTTTGATGCAAGTTGCACATTGGGCAGAAGGGGTACTGGTTGGATTGATGTTCATTCCGTCAACCATGTTTCTATTCTTCAGCAATTTGATGGATGCTGGAGTAATATGCCCAAATATGCGATGCCATTTATCCCAGGAATGATGAGGGGTGACGGCGGCAAAGGCGGGAGTAGTAAACAAAGGAGCTGATGTGGGCGATGATGGCGAAGCCGGCATCACTGGGAATGCAGCGGGGGTGGTGCGCACAGCGGCACGAGTGATTATGACCTGGTAGAGGTTGCCAACCTTCTTGCCACGCATGATCTCCTGCTGTTTGGGGCCTTTGGCATAGACGTGCATGAGATCACCGTCAAACTGAACAGAGAATCCAGCATCGGTTATGCGTCCAATGGAGATGAGGTTGTAAGGTGCGTCAGGAACATGGAGTGCGTCCCGGAGAGTGATGTTGTAGGCAGAGCTTTTAACGTGGGAAGCGATGGCAGCGGTGCCAGTTCCGTGGCATCGGACGCTTCCGAAGCCAGATACTGTGTGGTTCCCGGCGACGGTGTATGATTGGAAAAAATCCTTCGACATGAGGATGTGTTTGCTGGCACCTGAGTCAGCAATCCAGGAGCCATGGGGAAGCGGCGGCAAAGTGTCTTGTGCCATGAACGAGTGATCGGTGGTGCTAGAATTGGATGATGACTGTGCGAGGTGTGCATGATGCTTGTTCGCATAGCGCTCTCCTGATTCGCGAGTGTTCTGCTCCTTCTGGGCGGTGGAAAATGTTTTTCCAGCCTTTATGTCGCGGCAGTCCCCTATCATGTGCCCTATGCGGCCGCAGCCATAGCAGGTGATTTTCGGACTGAATTGGGGCTGCTTGCCGCGCTGGTGCTTGTGAAAGTTGGCCGGAAGCGCTACCTCATCGGAAGAGGGTTTGGCTTGGCGACGGCGATCCTGCTCGAGAACTCGAGCAACAAGTTTGGTTGATTCCGTCAACGATGCCGTGTCGATCCCGGAGATGAATGTATCCCAGGAATCCGGCAGTGACGTGAGGAGGGTGATCGAATACTCCTCCTCCGTGAGTTTCGTACCCTGCGCCGCAAGTTTGGAGCGCAGGTTGGTGAGGGTGCGGATGTGCTCCTCGATGTTTGCACCCTCCTCGCAGTGAAGCCGCGCAAGTTGGCGGCGGAGGAGTACAACAGTGATAATGCCTTTAGGTGCGTAGGTGTCGGCCAGCGTATCCCACGCTGCTTTCGATGTTGTCACGTCGGTAATGTACACCAACGGGTCATCTGCAACTCGGAGACGAATTTGGGACAGGGCCTTGCGGTCCTTAGAATCCCATTCCGACATGGCAGTGGCCTGTGCACCGTTCGGATCAACAATGGAGCCAGCAGCGTTGATTGTGTGCTGGGGACGTGGGATGTCGCCAGTAACGTAGTCGATGAGCCCCTGGTCCGTAAGGATATCCATCAGCTTGACGGACCAGGTGCGATAATTATCTTCGCCGAGCAGATGCTGGATCCGATATGCAGAGGTAGTAGAGTCGGACATGGTGTGGATGTCGTGCGAGATGCGAGGTGTGCGTCGCTAATGGTGTGCGAGAGGCGTCGAGTAGGCGTCGCAGTTATATGTGGATGTTGTGTGGAAGGCGACGTGTGTGTTGCTAACTATGTGCGAGAGGCGTCGAGTAGGCGTCGCAATAATGTGTGAGAGGCGGCCTGCGCTTCACAAAGGAGTTGGCGCGGTGGTCGTGAGAAGTGGTGGATGTATGGGGCGATTGATTGGGCAGAGTAATCGCAATGACGTTGTCTGTCAAATTGACGCGATGTGGTAAAAGTGCGTGAGAAAGGTTGAAGTAGGGAGAAATTCAGTTAAGGCGAGGGCCCATAACCTATTGTAGAAGGTGGGACAAGGTGGGGGGAAAAGGGTATCAAGATAATTTATTCCAAGCTAGAGGCGGCCTTATATACTGTAGAGAACAATGGGATATACAAGGATAAATAAGAGTAGTGAACAATGAAGTATAAGATGTTTCAGTCCAGCTGAAACATATCCGAAACATGTCCCAGCCCATTGGCTGTGCATCCCGAAACACGTTGCATCTCCACTGATACACGTTACATCGGCCTGCTTCTACCATGAGGCAGAACACAACAACAGTTGGGATTATCAGGTGCGCGCCTTATGTTCCACAAATAGTTGTAATTTCCAGTGTGTCGATGTGGTACCAAAAATCACCCACTCTAAAAGTGTTGTGTATGCACTTCCATAAAAATTCACGAGTCAAGCGTTGTAGTGTCACTGACCGCATTGATTTCCAAATAGTTTCATCGGAAGGCGTGTAGCTGGAGACCTCTTGGACAGCACAACGAATACGATCAAGATTGATATATGTATATTTCCGCTGAGGTCTCGGTTGTAGTTTTTGTATAATTTTGTTAAAATATCTCTGCGAGCCTTGTGACAAGGGTACACCCGGGCACTCAAACATGATATCAATTTCTGTGTCGACTTCGATGGCCCGTGTTTAAACGCTTGTCAAGAATCTAGCATGATTATCCGACACCATCTTGAATTGAACTCTGGCTACTCTCTCCTTTAACGCTGCAAAGACAGCTCTTAATAGACGGAATTTTGGATCTAGTAAGTCATTCTCTCATTTGTGTCTTTCTTTGACCAGTGCTCGCGACAAGAAGTTAGAGGACGAGCAAATAAGGAGCGGTACATTTCTCTGGGTATTCTGTAATACCACCAGCAGACCTCCAAATAATGCTGATGAGAATACGACGGTGCAACTCCATCACGGCGAGGTCCTCATCGGCGGCGTAGAGGGCCTGCCGTCGGCTGGTGCTGGCCACATGCACTCGCACTACCAATGATTGATTGATTGATTATTCTATTATTCTCACTGCAAGCCGTTCATCGGCTTATGTCGGAGTCTAGTGTTACATCAACCGTATCACTAACTGTAATCATTCCGCTGATCGATCGTGATCCTCCAGACTCTCCACAAGTGGTTCCCAGGATGTATGCATATCTCCAAACAGTTTGATGTGCCTTGAGGGATGATAACCACCATGCCATCCTACCCCCAAAATCGTGGTTCACTGTTGGATCACGTATCTGTTTGGGAATTTATTGCTCGCATCGACAAAGTCTCGAACACTGCCCGAAGGCCCAAGCACTTGGCTGATGATAATGCTGATGACGCATCGGATCTCGATGTTGAACGTGGAGATGATCTGGGAACTGCAATTGAAATTCTGGGTGTTGTGTCGGAATGTGTCCCCTTGCTCGCGGGGCGTGGGACTCAGTTCGGATTGAGTTTGAAGACACTTTAGGAGGTCGTATGGTGGACTGGCTGGGATCACAAAATCGAATTGCCGGTGACAACAGAAACCGCTGATGCGGGTGACTGTTCTCCTCTTCGCTTCCCAATATTACTCAACATTTGTGGGAAGATACGTCCTCCCCGTCTACGACCTTGACATAGACAGAAGCAATGCATGGCCGCCGGAGGGAGGGTGGTGGAGGCGGACGGGTGTTTTGTACAGCCCGATTGGCTTTGAAACGGTTGGCAAGATGTCAAGTCACGCGGTTAGAAACGTGGACTATTGAAAAGGCAATAGGGACATGCTGTTCAAAATGTAAACCACTAATTGCGCTCTGGAAAGCGCAACAATGCCTGTGAGCGCGATCTGAATAGCTGTAAATGTTCCAAGTGAGCACAACAGTGCCATCTCAGCATCTCAGCTCGCAATTTATCAGAAGATGTTGTGCGACGATAATTTGTTTGACTCCAGTATTCCATTGTGCAGGACTTTGTTCGTGGGTTGAGGAAATAAAGGACGCATCCTGATTAGAAAAACACTATGCGAGTTGACTACAGCCCCGGAACAAACATTCTTTGAGCAGTGGGAGGCCACGCGCCGGTGCCGCGTCAGTTTCCCAGTAACGGCGCCTCGCTGCTGCATCAATGACACACTGTCGGTTACTATTAGTCTCCCGTAGTCAGACTCCACCAAAAAAAAAAAAAAGATAGTCGAAATTTTGTTATGGAGTCTGATCGAAGTTACGGGGTTCGAAGCGGGGATCCCCCGCAATCCCGCACTCCTGGTTGTGTGTCCTGAGTCATGGACAGCTTCGATGTCGGGTTGGACAAACAGACACTGTATCTATCTCGGCGTCAGATGTTGAGGCAGGGCTGGTTGTTGTGTCACGGATTGTCCCAAAGGTATTGGACCTACAGAGGGCCCAAACAAGGGAAGTCAGGTCACAGCGCAGGCGAGAACGGCCGACTTTCGACTTTGGTGTGGGAATGGTTTGAGGTCCCAGTTGTAAGTATGGAGGGACAGGATGAGCTCTGGCGACTCTTGTATGTCCACAACACATGGATAGGTCATTTAAGAATGGTTGCGGGCGAGAAGCAGGTTGCAGAGCAGTCGAGAATGCTACCAACAAGAATTAAGCGCCCGGTACAAACAAAGCCCAACAGCTCAAACAAAATTTTGATTTTCCACATAATTATGAAAAGCGCTGTAAAACATGAAAGGCACAGTGGGATTGATCGGCCAGCTTCAGGAAAATCAATGGCAACCACGAAACGAAAATTGAGGGTGGTGGAGTCCGAGCTGACAGGTCAAAGAAAACAGTTGTGTGATGGAGAGGTGTTGCTGCAGGTCTTTTATACCTCAAAAACAGCCTGCGTGGCCGCAGTAAACAAATGTGTTCGTCCTGTGGCACAGCGGGGTAATTGTTCCAATTCAGGATCGACTCAACAGCTTGAACCACGTCACTCAAGCCTTCGAGCTTGTCAAATGTCCCAATCTAGACTGGGATCTACAACCTCACGTTGGATCGCAGTCGCGGCGCAGTCCTGATGACCAGGAATTAGCACAGGTTTTGACCTAGAGGCAAAGAAATCCGGCCACAGTGCGAATACAATCCTTGAAGGAGTAACGGTTCTCATCAAATTTGTTAAAGTTCGTGTAGCTTGAAGAACAGCACATTGGACATTTGGCATTGGAAAACGAGGACGAGAGGAAAGCAATCAGAAAGGAGATATATACTTCAATTCTGAGAAAAGAAATACCTGGGGCCGTTTTTTTCGGGCCGATTCAATGCCACCGGCAATTCCCGTTATGCAGCATTTAATTTGCATCAATTTCGATCCACGGGGAGTCAACAGCATCAATTTCGATCCAGCATCGCCGCCCTCGCTCGCGGGGAGGCCCCGGCCCTCTAAAGCTCAGCATTGTCAGCCCCATTCATTGTGCCGGGGCCGCCCAATCGACTAGTAGTCCGAATGGTTCTGGTCATTTCCACTGTTTCAGATTGCCGTCGGATGCGTTAGTGACATTTCCAGCTGCCCATCAGTGCAATGTGATCCTAAGAAGCTTAAATTCATGAACTGGCCCCTTATGCCCGCCGACGGGAGGTTACACAACACAAATCAATCCCCCAGACAAATCCGGCTCTCACCGGCGCTACACAACGTATTTCCACAAATCCTTTTGGTGCTAGAGTTTTCATATCGGAAGGATGTGTCACAAAATACCAAGTCCATAGCATGTCGGGAAGGTAGTGAACAGTGCGGTGTTTCGCTTCTACGTTGTGTTTCGCTTCATAGTTTACGACTGAATGTCGAGACGAAATGATGTGGATAGCTCATCGATGTGATGAGTACGGCAGAATAGGTCGAAGAGGTCTTGGCATGCTCTACGATTTACCTTGTGTCAAATCGTCTCGAGCTAATCGTCGACTTTGTCGGTAGCGCGGTTTAGCCAAAATGAACCCCTCAAAGAGGGGCCAAGTGTATTGTGCCGTTTCTGGATGGCTAAAGGCTATGAGATAGAGGGGAAAAATAGAGGTGAGACCGAAGGTCGAAAGATGAGGAAGAAACAAAAGAATACTGTACTTTTTCAATCAAATCGACAGTCACGCGTCACGCACCCCTCTGTCGATGTCGAAATTTGGTCGAGGTCACGCGTCACGCGGCCGCTTGTCGAATTGGTTGAATAGTCCAGAAAATGCCTAGAAATTCAAAAAAATATTTCTTTCGCCGTGTTCGGGTGCCTGGTGGACAAGAATTTGATTACTTTGAGTGTCTACGGCATCAAAATAGTCTCTAAGTCAGTTTTCTGCGTCAAATCTATGTGTAGAAAAAATAAAGAGAAAAATTCTGAGAGTTGTCTAACACCAGGCCAGATATTTATGCAATGTGCCCGGGGAATTTGCTACCTAAACTGCATCGTTTCGGCGCAATGTCGAATTTTTTGGTGCCTGTCACTCTGAGTTGCGGGGTGTGTCGAAATGTCGAATAGGTCGAATGGGTCACGCGTCACGCCCCCTGTCGATTTGAACGAAAAAGTACAGTATCACGATAAAGCGTTGCGCAACTAAGGTTAAATCGTCGCGAACGACCGGGGGCCGTTGACGGTGGCCGGTAGTTGATGCTGCATTGGAGCACATTATCGAAGAAGGAGCGAACTGACTTCCACTCGTATTAGTTATGTAAACAACACGGAGTAGTAGGGAGTGGTGCGAGGAAATGGGCTGCTCCTTGTTGGGGAGGCATTAGGTTAGGCTCGAGACCGGAAACACCCTACTTACAGCTGTTCCGAAAACCCTTGAGATTAGCCGAGGTTTTTCTCGATCGCTTCCCACAATGGAAGGCTCTTGACGAGGTCCATTCCATCTTCATATCCGGATCTAGACGTCCGAAGCGTTCTTGGAACTGTAGAACAGCATTATGATCGCCCACGATGATGCTAAAAACATCACCGATAAATCGAACATAGTATAGGAGCGAGTCCTTGTGTTCTTCAAGCGCGCTGACTTCAGGGGCCGCAAGGAATAGGTTGGCATGCCGATCAGTCGAATCTCAGGCCCCGCTCGCGAGGAGTTCAATCCTTCAATTTCGATTGTGAGCGTGGGTGGCGTTGCGTCACAGGAGAATATCCATACACCGCATATAAGCTTACCTATGTACGACTCATCTGCAATGGGAGGTCATCTCTAGCCGCACCGGAGCCCTAATCTGCGCCCCAGGGATGTATTTAACTAGGTGGCCCGCTAGCCCGAATTTTGCCTTTTTAGGCATGTCAGCTGAAAAAAAAAAATCACGAAAGCATCACAACGTCGTGTAAATTGGACCAACTGTGTCCAACTCGTTCGTAGCTTGCCTGCCTTACGGTTGAGCCCCTCGGACCCCTCGTAATGCAGTGAGCATCGGCCGGCAACACCGGTAGCCGGTCTTTGATAGTATACATATACGAATCAGGCAAGAGACGAGAACGGGGTGCTTTGAGAAGAATTTAGAAAGCGTGTCAGGAATACATTCGTCATATGTAGGCATAAGTATTCCGTATCATAATCGTCGTGGCGTCGTTACAGCTCTTTGCGGAACTTAGGGCGCGGATGATTTTTTTCTGTTTTCGGTCGTTTTGATGAGGACACTCATAGCGCCCTCAGTTCTGCTCCGTTTACCTTTTGAGTATGCTCAATCTCCTCAGAATCCCAATGCGCAGTTTTCTGTGTCCTCAGATTTTTTATGTTGATCTCGGATCAAATTTGCGCACATTTTGGGACATTTCCGGGCAGGACAGCTGGGGCATCAGTATTTCACCCCCGATTGCCCTAAATTTTTGAGATGATGGACTTCTATAGATAATCTAGTTCCTAGAATACCAGGATAGTGAATATGATACCAGGTTTGAATATTCAACAGCAAGCCGATCGATAAGGTAAATCAGCCCAATATTTCCTGATCACTAGATTGAAACTAGAGGTTACATTCACTATTGTGGTATTCCAGGAACTAGGTTATACATAGAACTCCATCATATCAAAAATTTAGGGCAATCGGGGGTGAAATACCGATGCCCCAGCTGTCCTGCCCGGAAATGTCCCAAAATGTGCGCAAATTTGATCCGAGATCAACGTAAAAAATCTGAGGACACAGAAAAGTGCGCATTGGAATTCTGAGGAGATTGAGCATACTCAAAAGATAAACAGAGCAGAACTGAGGGCGCTATGAGTGTCCTCGTCAAAACGACTGAAAACAGAAAAAAATTGTCCGCACCCTAAGTTCCGCAAAGAGCTGTAATGGGTTGTGGCAGATTATTACAGCTAACGTCAGTACCGAGGGCACGAACGAAAAATTACCGTTTTCGGAAGATTTTGATCCTCGCGAAAGAATTCACCATATCTCGGTGGGTATGCTACTTCACGGATCAACATGTAACCTAGCTAGATCGTCTGGAATAATTCAAGCGCAATTATTCATAGAAACAAACCAGTGAAAATATCTTATTTTGGATGTACTCGCCGAGGCAGCCTTTTGGGGCAGAAATCATGTCTAGCAAGCCCAAACCATGGCCGATTAGGCTGGTCTTTTGGGACATAGTACTTACATACAATGGGAGTAATGTCATAAAGTCAGAAGTACGAATATTCACCCTGGGGCATTCTCTAGTATGCTCAAACATATTCTGGCAGGGAAATGTTGAACAAGCTCTAGCTACCCGACCCCTCGACTAAATCCGCCACGGAAACAACCCAGGGGGACCTACTATCCCCCTTCACATTACTGGCAGGTAAAAATTGCCATAGATACGTGTAACAAACACTAATTAGGACGCGTCGCGTCCATTTTCGGCCACCATCAAGTCGCCACGATCACATCACAGACGCGATCACTCCGTCGACACGCGTCGCATTCCTGCTCAAGACGTGGATGGAGAACACGGCAAGCCTAGCCGCCGCCAGATCTCGTCGGAAATCCATTGTAGCTGAACAAATTCAGGATGAAGAGCCAGAACTTCCCACATCTCCAGCCCACTGTCCACGGTGCCTTCTACCGAGGAACCACTTGAATTCCCTACCTCTGATACTTCCATGGCAGCCCCTTCAGACAACGCGTTTCCCGACGCTGTCAGCGCGCCACCTGGGCGGACAACTCGGTCCACGAGGAAGCGTAAATCCGACCTAATTTCGGACGTCGAGTTGTCTGATTCGGATGTGCCTGTCAAACCCGCCAAGAAGAAACCTGGGCCAAAGGCCAAGGAGAAGGAAAGCTCTGATGTCGAGTCCATTGAGGAAGAGCGGCCCAAACCTGTAAAGAAGAAACCAGGGCTGAAACCCAAACCCAAAGCTAAGCCAAAGCAAAAATCAAAGAGAACGTCGTGGCTGCTCCTTCATACTATTTGAATCCAAAGGGTTATTTTTCTTGGCACTCAGAGTGCCCTCTTGGTGTGCATCCATTTTCATGGCTCAAGTGCGAGAGATATTTGGTTCAGAGATGAGCAAGCATGCAGTAATTTTATTGAGGATTCAGATGTAATAGTAGTTCCAACTTCGGTCCATCCGTGCGGCTCATACATTGAGTAGAACTCTCCTTATGAATGTAGGTATTTGAGCCTGTTACATCTTTCTGAATCTCGGGAAGCCAGAAAGCAAGGAGAAACTACACGAGGTTCAGAATCAGGATACTTGTGAAAGAGGGAGGGAGAGTCACATGTGGGTTGACTCATCTATGTAAGACGATTGGATGGGACCACAGGCAGAAAAGAGTGATCGCGGCGACTTGATAGTGGCCGAAAATGGACGCGACGCGTCCTAATTAGTCTAATTCTTGCTTCCAGGAGTGTAAAGGGGGACGGTAGGTCCCCCTGGGTTGTTTCCACGGTGGATTTGGTGGAGGAGTCAGGTAGTTAGGGCTTGTTCAACATCTCCTTGCCAGAATATGTTTGAGCCGACTACAAAATTCCCCAGGGTAATTATTCATATTTTTGACTCTATGACATTACTTCTAATGTATGCAAGTACTCCATCCCAAAAAAACAGCCTAATCGGCCATGATCTGGGATCGCTAGACACAATTTCTGCCCCGAAAGGCTGTCTTGGCCAGCACATGCATAATATGATATTTTCGCTGATTTGTTTCTATGACTAATTGCGCTTGAATTATTCCAGAAGATCTAGCTAGGTTCCAAGTTGATCTGTTAAGTACCCACCGAGATACGGCGAATTCTTTCGCGAGGATCAAAATCTTCCCAAAATGGTAATTTTTCGTTCGCGCCCTCGGTACTGACGTTAGCTGTAATGAGTGGTTTGAGCTTTCGAGTTTTGCTACCCTGGGCTCGAAACCTTCGGCAGGGTAACATTCCCCTTTTCAGAGCTACGCCACGTCTTTTTCTACCTTGCTTGATATTTATCCGGGGTAGCGGAAGCGACACGACGATTGACAAGCGCATATGTGCTCGCTGCCGCCTTGGCAGACGATAAACGAGGGCGTGCCGACACTTTAGGGGTTGGGATAAGTGTGCCCGCTGTCGATACCCTGGACTTCAAGGCCGGAGCTCTCATAGAGCCACTGGCGTCAGCGGGAGCAACACGACGATTGAGGACCGAGTAAGTGCTCGGGGGTGTCGCTTTGGACGATAAAGTTGTCGACGCTTTAGGAGTTTGGATGAGTGTGCCGGCCGTCGATGCCCTCGGCTTCACGGTCGGAGTACCCATAGACCCACCGGCGGCTGGAACAGGCTTTGAAACTCGCGAGACAGAGGGGTCGAAACGTACGCTCTTTCCCAAATTGGTCGTTTTAGCACCTTGCGATGAAATCTTCCGGTTTGTGGGTTGAGCGGGAGTGGGCCAACGTTTAAACTGCAAAGCAACGTTGAAGGGTAATCACAATCGGAGGCACTTAACGGAACAGGTCCGACTCTTGGGTATTTAAACCGTGAAGATCCTGTTTCTTCATCCCAAGAGTTTCTTTGACTTTCTTGTCGGCGTTCTCCTGCTGCAGTTCGTCCATCCGCCTTCGCAGCCGCTCGTTCTCTTCCTTCAGATCCCCGACTCTTTTCGTGAAGTTTCTTACTTGGAGCTCGATCTCCGCATTCATGGCTGCGGTCTTCTGGAGAGCAGCTTCGAGCGCGGTGGAATGTTCTCGCTTCATCCTGTTCATCTGCTCTCTGCTCTCTTCCGCTTCAGCCTTCCATTGAGAATACTCCGCAACGTGAGCGTCGTGTTGCCGAATCTTTTCCAGGCAAGGAATATTGTTGAGGGCGTCCTGGTGCTCCTGGCCCAAATGGAAGATGCGATTTTCGCGATCCTGAAGGGCGTGCCGCAGGGCGGCGGGTTGATGCTGCCGTCCGTGAATTTGATTCAATCATAACTGAAGAACCAATTAGGCCTCGAAACGAAAATAACAAAAGAAGAATATACACCTTTTTCCGCCCCACAACCTCGGCATCGGACTCGGATTCAACGACGCGCTTGTCCACCTCAGAGGCCTCCGGCTTTTCAACCCCCTGCTGCGTGAGGTTCCATTGTTTCGCCGAGTCGAGCTCAAATCCGAGCATCATATTGTCAAGATCCTGATCCTTCAGCTGTTTGAAGCTGTCCGCCTCCGCGGCCAGCAGCTCCGCGCTCTCCCCTTCGCACCCGACCGCGGCGGCTGTGTTGCTCCCCTGCTCCTCGCTCTCCGACTCCCCTGTCATTGCCATCTTTTTCAGCTCACCCTCGATAACCAGTTTCTCCGTCGCCAACGCCGATGCCTTGTGCACGCCTAAGGCACCGTAGGGGGGGTTGGCGGGAGTGATCACCTGCGGCGCGTGACGTGCATTGAAGGGCGGGAGATATGTGGAGTTGCTCAGGGAGATCGGTTCCGACCAGGACTGATCGCTACCGTTGGTTTCCAAGGGCCTAACCCCGAAAAAGGGCATAATGGGCGTCGGCATTACATCGCGACTCGGTGATGAGGCATTTAAGCCGATCTCCACCTGAGACGATGTGGCGGACGGATGGGTGAGGTACTCGGCAACATCGGAAATGCTGGAAGACCAGCTCGTGGATGCGTGGTGAAATGGAGAGCAGCCACAACACCCGTCGTATTTTTGGAGCGCCGTCGGGGCCTTCTCCTGCGTGCAAAATGGACTGCTCGGAGTTGAAATCATCTCCAAAAATTTGACCTTCATCTTGTCTCCGGCCCTATACGAGGTGGAAGTCACAGAACCTCCTTCCCAATCAGACTCATTATCGTACATCTTCGCGTCAAGGCCCAGCAGCTCGAAGGCGCCCGACATGTCCCGAAGGTGCGCTAGAAAAGCGGTGTCGATAGATTGGCCTGTGGTGCACTCGTAGGCGTCGGATGGAGTGGAAGGATTCGTTCTCTGATTCGCATCCGAAGGGTGTTGTTGTGCGCGCGAAGCTGAGCGAATCATTGGCGCCGAGGCGCGTGGACCATCGGTGGAGGTGCGAGACATGCCATCCACGGAGAACCGGTACGGCCGACAGAACACGTCGCAAATTCCAACCGGAACGACATTCCTCGTCTCCGCCGCCGCCGTCCTCGCCCCGCTCATCGCCACCTCCCCTTCGTCTTCGTTTGAGTGAGAGCCTCAGCGTCTGCATCAGCCTCTGCGTCGTGCCGAACACTCACCATTTCTGGAACTGCTGAAGGGTGATCTGCCTCTTTTTGGCAACGTCGGCGATGGTGCTCTGAGAAGATCTTGTCCAAGATCTTGTCCCTTCTTCGGGGGGGGGGGGGGGGGGGGGGGGGGGGGATTTATTGTACTCGCTTGGTCCAAGGAGACCTGGAAGGAGGAAGTAGCAGCCTTTGAGAAGCGCACCGGACAGAAAGTGGGGAAAGGGGACTTCGCTGAAGTATTTGGAAGGGTGTTCAACCGAGCTTTTACTCCTGATCTCGTCAAGACGGCATTCCGGAAGGCAGGCATCATCCCCTTCAATCCGGCAGGCATCACAGCGGAGCAGATGAAGGCAGCTGAGGCGACATCCAGCCACGCCCGCACCCAATGCAACGAGCCCTCACAAGATATCATAGATAGCCGCGCGCGCGAGGCAGCCGTAGTCATGAATCGGTGGCCTTGTTACACGGATGCACGGCTTGGCGGGCGCGACACGTGGGACCGAGTTTACTCAAGAAGGCCTTGGAGAACAAGATGGAAAGGTGCCCACTTGAAGACGGTAGAAATGGTATTATGGGAAATAGCCGCTCGCAGGACATGGGTGGGTGGGTCAGCTCCCGAAGCCGCTCGCAGGACGATGGGTGAGTCAGCTCCCAAAGCCGCTCGCAGGACGTGCGTCAGCTCCATAAGCCGCTCACAGGACGTGGGTGCGTCAGCTCCCTAAGCTGCTCGCAGGACGTGGGTTGGATGAGAATACTTCCATTTGATGTATCTCAGGTGCCTGAGTAAAGGAGTGGTTACTTCCCTTTCTATGTCAGTATGTTTTGCCACGCGCGGCGTCCCCTTTTTTTCTACGACTACGGAACAGCGCAGCGGGCCACCGCGGTGAGCGGACAGCTCCGCGCAGCGGTCGGTGTCCCCCAGCCGTCCGGGCCGGCGCCCGCAACATCCCATTTGCATAGTAAATGACCGCGAAGTACCATGGTCATAGTCTCCCGTAGTCAGACTCTACACAAAAAAAGTTTTGATGATAGTCGATAAAACTATGTGTAGAGTCTGATTCTATTGGCATATCGGAACCCGCAACTCGGATTTCCGTGATCGGCGGCTGACTAAACGTGACTTTCTCACGTTCCCAATCGGGATTTCTGGCTTGTTCCTCCCACTTCAGGCCCAAAATCGAATGGATGACAGTACAATGAATCCCGAATTCATACTTCCGCTATTTGACAGTCTTTTGCAAAAAATCCTGCCTGAATTTTGCCTACAATGGGGTCTATTTCATTGTTTCTGGTAAAAACGATCAATATTCCCTCATATCACCTCACAAAAATGTATCGGGTGTATCATACATGTTTAAATATTATTTATGAAGGAAAGAGACCATTTGCTGGATCACAGAGCTTATCTGCAGGGCAAACGGGGTCAAAATCCCAATTGGGCGCGTGGGAACGTCACGTTTAGTCAGCCGCCGATCACGGAAATCCGAGTTGCGGGTTCCGATATGCCAATAGATCCAGACTACCATGGTCAATACATCCGGCAGTTCAAGCAGGTAAAGGTCACGTGACAGGGCGCCAAAGGGTAACCGTGGTGGCCACCACACCGTTAGTACATGTCATTACAGCTCTTTGCAGAACTTAGGGTGCAGACGTTTTTTTCTCATTTTCGATCGTTTTGACAAGGACACTTGTAGCATCCTCAGTTCTGGTCTGATTACCTTCTAAATAGGCTCAATAGATTCACAATCAAAATACGCAGTTTTCTGTATCCTCACATTTTTTATTTGGCATCGGGGTCTCAGGTAAGCATATTTTGGGACATTTCCAGGCAGGACAGCTGGGGCATCAGTATTTCACCTCCGATTGACCTAGATTTTTGATATGGTGGACTTCCATGTATATTCTAGTTCCTGAAATACCGGAATCATATTAAAAATCTAGGCCAATCGGAGCACTATACCTACTGTGGGACATGTTCTGCTGTCAGACAGCGGAAAACACCGAAAATCGAACTAGTGAATCATTTTGAGATGCTTAGAAAAAATCGTAGTATACCGAGCCCTGCGGATTTGCCATGCGAATCGAATGAGCCTATTCCCGAGGCAATCAGGTGAGAATTGAGTTCGTAGTGGCTGTTCTCGTGAAAACTTTCCAAAAACAGAAAAAAACAGCCTGTGCCCTAAGTTCTGCAAGCGGCTGTAAGTGACTGAAAGGCCAAGGTTAGGACGAATATCTACCATGAAAAACTAAGCATACAAGATCGTTTGACACAATGACCTTCACTAATTGATCTGCTAGAGCAGAGATAGAGAAAGGGACGCGTGTTTGTTGCATACGCCGTGCCTCGAGTTGTCTCAGACGATCGGCGGGGAACTCCCACTTGCGTTTGCTTAGCTCTTGTTCATACTCTGGAGTATGTTCACCCAGTAAATGATTTCGCCGCGTGGTATTGCTACTCCCAACAGCATAGATTCGCCTCAGAAAAAGAGTGAGTTTGAATACTTTTTCTTGTGGGTGTATCACTTACAAACAGAGGCGACACTTGAATGAATTGCTGTATGTATGTTGTCCAAAAAAGTACTTACAGCTCTTTGCGGAACTTAGGGCGCGGTCGATTTTTTTCTGTTTTCGATCATTTTGACGAGGACACTCATAGCGCCCTCAGTTCTGGTCCGTTTACCTTCGGAATATGCTCAATCGATTCGCAATCAAAATACACAGTTTTCTGTGTCCTCACATTTTTTATTTGAGGTGGGGTTGTCAGGTAAGCATATTTTGGGACATTTCTGAGCAGGACAGCTGGGGCATCAGTATTTCAGCCCCGATTACCCTGGAATTTTGAAAAGCGTGACCTGGCACAATAGAGGTGCATTCAAAGGGCGGCCGTGACATGTGAGGGCCCCGCAGTGGGTGTGATCTGGGACGTCCAGTGGCCTATCGCATTCTTCACGAGTTCCACACGTCGACTCAGATCGCCAATCATCATTTTGAGGGAATCTACTGTATACAAGGTCAGCTATGTTTCCTTCCATCCATGTCTCTAGGGAAATACCTATGTCGAGGCTACTCATGTCAAGGCTACTCATCTTCGTGTTGTGACAGGGTCTCTTCCGAGTATTGCCATTCCTCCGGCGAACGATATGGAGCATCTTAGAATCGTCCGAGGGTTCTCTGCACTCATTTTGCACTCTCCTGCGTGGTTAATTTCATGCATACACCTCGACGTAACGGCTTTGCCTCACCTACAGGCCTCACAGGCTTCAGATAAAGGTAAGCGATCGCAGCGGATCTTCTTTTCCCTACACCGCTGGCACGCCTATGTCGTGGTAGTCACCAGTACTGGTGATTTCGGAAAGTGCATACCTTGGTCCGAGGGGAGGGTGCTTTGGGCATGGTTGGGAAATAATGGAGAAGGGAACGGTTCAGACAGCGCCGTCTGGTGTCTATGGACATATATAGTTGCACTCTCCGCCCGAGGGAACGTACCTCGGGCCCGGAGTACACCCACCCTCCGGGTCCGTGAATTTGCGGCTCTGAACTGGATGGACCCTCGGATTCACTTCGAAAAAGCGGCGCCGCTAGTTCTGACCCGAGAAGCCTATCTATTACCGCATCTCCTGAAGATATTTGTGGCCCTGCGTGGCACTGTCTTTGAGGCCTCTACGCATAAAAATGATCGGCGAATTTAATTAGATTACTTGCATGTTACCAAAGACTTGGGTCTCCATTAATTCACGGGATCCGGGTGGATGAGGAATGCGGGCCCTGGGATCGGGGTCCGAAATTCAGCGGGCCATCTTTTGAGCCGAGCACCCCCGGAAATCACTCGGAGCATCCGTCGGAGGGGGTCTGGCACGCCAGAAAATTCCGTGGGCTGGGATATTCGCTGTGGGAGGTAGATCTTTGTCGCGGCCAATGCGGGGTGGTCCCGAGTATGACTGCACAGCAGTGGTGAGCGGGAGCTCCTGCGTCACGAGTCCAATCTGGGAAGTCCACAAATGTCACGCGTTAGGAGTTCAGCTACGTACACCATTTGTGGACCACCGGATGTTCGGCGTCATTGGGCCCCATTTCCGCAGCTCAGAAGTACAGCCTCCTATGCGGGCATTTGACATTGGTTTCTGCCGCCCCGGTCTTCGAATTCCGGTTTCAGTAGGCCTCTGGTGGCCGTTAGTCTCGAATGCAGACCCTCATGACATCCCAATTTGGGAACGCTGTCATGAGGGTCTGGGCAATCCCAATTCAATCCCAATTGATCCGCCATGACGATCACGTGGACGGCTAGGCCAGCAGTGCATCGAGACGACATCAGGGAAAACCTCCCTAGGTATTTTACGAAACTTTCTCATAATTTTTTCTTTGTGAAGCTTTCTCAACCTTCTGGGACTGTTCTCACCAAATTTGACCTGGAAATGGCCTGTGGTTCCATTGGGGGGCTTGCCTACATTTATTTGGTCAAATTTTACATCCACGATAAAATCCGGTCATGTTCACCGGAATGCGTGGAAATTTTAGAGAACTTGGAGAACATTTAAAAAGATATAAGTACGAGTTTCTGCCGGGCCACGCTGCGGCCCTACCCCCCAAGCTCCGGTAGAGAGTTTAGGGCGTGCGGGGTACACCACCGTTTTGTCAGCGACTCGGACCTGGGCCCAGGTCGGAGATGGTCTGTTGAGGCCGTAATTTGAGCACGAATTGATGTAAATCGGCCTAGCTCATTCCGACGTCGAGGCCGTTGACGAAGTCGAAATACCGCCCAATGAGGAAATATAAATATTTAAAAGAAACGATAGCAATAAGATTCGAACTCTGGGGCGAAGAGAACCACAGAGAACAGCACATGTGAGCATAACCAATTGGGCCAGACCAATCATGGCAAGTAGCGAAATGAGCGGGCTACATTGAGAGTCGATGTCAAATACAGGAGCTCTTCAGTTCACCTTCGATTGCTCTCAGCTTGCTGGGAGGAGATGGCAGGGCACTAATGAGATATAAAATGGGAAGTCCAGATTGTGATTGTCTGGGGACATGAGAACAAATGGGCAAGGAGTTCAATGAGGACCCTGCAGCTCATGGATTCAACGGACTTGGAGAAAAAAAGAAGGCTGTGGCGACCTTGGGCTGAGCCAGTTTCCAACGTTGATTCAAGGTCGGGCATCCCACCTTGATCTGACATCATGTTTGGCCGCATCCAATGTCTTGCCGACGCCAATGGCACGCGGCGTGATCCCGCTCCATTTTGACGACAGTTTGACCCCAAACGAACATTTCCCCCCAAACCTCATCTCAAGCACAAATCTGGCCGATTCTTTGGTCATTTCGACGGCAAATAACTGACGGCTGATTTACATAGATTTGACCCTTGATCAAGAAACGGTGGTGTAGGCCTTTTTCCGTTTGGGAAGCGCACCGATGTAGTCGCGCCACCGTTGGGACGTATTCACCGAAACATCTTCAACGCCAGGCGTAGCTATGGAACTCATCTGATTGACTCGGTGTTTCCTTCCGAATACCCCTACCAAGGACATTCACCGAGTACTTGATATGTCCGGAGCGATGATAAACGATAGTAGAAACACTCAGAAAAAAAAGTCACATAAAATTTACGGGTATAACCTGATTCGGATTACATAGGTCTCCATACTGCATGAGGTGGTCCCTTCCCAGCCGGACCGATGAGCGCAGATGGTGCGGCCTTATTTGTGGTATTCAAACAAAGCGGTTCCGAGGACCGAGCCCGGGCCGAATCATTATGCCGCATTCAAAGGGTGCGGCGTTGTTTGCCAGTGTGGTATTCAAACGAGGATTACTGTAGTATTACATGTACATTGAATTCCACAGGCCTTGTGACGTGTGACTGGTTGAACCAATTCGACAATTCGACAGCAGGCAAAATTTTGCGTGACATCGGCGAAAATTTCGAAAGTTTTGCCTTTTTTGCATCGCCGAGGAAGTCACAGTTTTTGTATTCGACAAACTACTCGGTGACGCGTGACTGTCGAATTGAATGTAATACTACAGTAGACAGGTTGCGCACAGACAGGTTCACTCATAGGTAGGCAGGTAGGATTACAGCATCTCAAAAGGAGTCAATGTGCGATTCAGTCCAATCAGGTGCACATGTCCTTTTCCTCCGAACGGCTGCCTTTGGCTAACGAATCTCTCAGGTGCCGCCCGTCGCTGCCCAGTCTCAAGTACGTTTCCAGCGATTTCCCGAAACAGTCCTCTAACACGCTGCTGCAGCTGCGATGCGAGACACGATTGCCAACATCCCTACAACCCATTGGTCTCTTATAAACAGATGTTATAACAGAGCTTACTCGTACCTCGTATGTTATAGTCTGTCGATTGGCAGGTGTCAATGATCGGAGGTCGAGCTTATTAGGTAATCATTTTCTTTCTCGGGCGTTCAAGTAAAGGTTGCAGGGCATCCTTGCACAATTTTCCCTTGGAATATCGTTGAATTCATCGGAGTAATCAACTGTACCAACCAGTTTCACCTCCACGGCGCTGAGAAGTCGGTGCCGAAATTTGATGGCCCGGCAGCTTACAAATCCCACCGTCTCATTTTGTATCAAAGAGGAGCGAGAACAAAAATTCTGAAGAGACAGGTTTGTTTGATGGGAGAATATAACCAGTCTTGCCTCCAAGATTTGGGTTCTGGAGTGTTTGAAGGGCAGCCAGCGTCGAGTATGGATTTCAAACTCCGCACTTTACGTAATAAGGTCGACCTCCATACATCCGGCGCGCGGTTAACTACAGACTAACAACCCATACCAATGGCAATTACTTCGACCGAGTGAGCCGTCCTTGTCAAGACTGGGCGCGTCTATGTCCATCAAGTGCATCCCTTCCCGTCTCCTGGACATCATCGGTCATGTTGGCTCCCCTCGTCTCTCCACCTGGCTTGCGTCAAGTAGAAGTCTAACATGTGATGTTTACGCCCTCCAAAATACAACCAAGAGCAACATATCAAAAATCCAAGTCAACTCCTTTCGTTTGCGGATGCGCTCGAAGTTGGCGGACCATATTAACATGGCAGACGTACTGTCGGCGCCGGAGCGCGCTGAATCTGACACCGAGTTCTGCACACAGTCCGCATGGCTGGGGTACTTCGCGTGCATGTCCTTTCTGCGCCATTCCTACCTGTGCGTGCCGTTCTATCTTCGCAAGCTTATTCCCTTTCCTCACGATGTGCGAGAGCTGGGGCGTCACCCCCATAGTCAGTGAAGTACAGGACGAAGAATCGCTCGAGTTTCCCGAGGAACTCGAATTTCCCTGGAAGTGCCTGCAGCAGCATTTCGGCACAACGTCCCCAAGCAGCTGTATGACCTCTCTCATACTCGAACCTGAGGGCCGACAACCGGTTAGAGTACAGTGTCACCGTTGGCATGTCCGAGGCCCATACTTCAACCGAGTTCTGGAACACGAAGCTTATTACTGAGATGGAAGAGAGGGTACGAGAGACGATCGGCTCCGGGGTCTCCGATCGAACTCATGTTCCCCCTCCGCAGGTCCTCCCGATGTACCATCTCTTCGCCCACGCAATTGCATTTTTGGACGGAGGCGACATAGGCGCCGTGTGCGACGCCCTCAAATCCGCCAACGAGATCCTCAAGCCAGCGCTCAAATACTTCTTCAGCAGCATTGTCGACGCGAAGATGTCGTAGCAGCTCTGGCTCGCGTATGTCCAAGGTTACCAGGGCTGGACTCTCGACGGCTTCGACGGCATCTCGGGCGGGCAGAGCCTCCTCTTCCGCACACTCAGTGCCTTCCTCGGGATCCGCCCGTTCCCCCGGCCTGAGAAAGAATCGCTTCACCTCCCGCTAGCGCAGCGCGCCTGGCTCAACTTTCTGCGCGAGTACGACATCCACGCCGCGGTCAAGGCGCGCGGCGAGGTGGGTGCGGACACCTCTGTCGCGCTGGAGGCGCTGTTGAAACAGCTCCGAGTAAGCATATCGTTCCCGTGCGCTGGAGCTACCCTCATCGTACTTTCAGTTTTGGAGGATGGGACAGATTCGCCGTATGCAGCCGTACGAGTCGGCCCCCCGCCCGGAGCGCAGGAAAATGACAGCCGGCACGTCTCTCGTCGATGCGCCTGACGGGGACCAGATGATAGAGGACCTGAAACGCGAATTGGGTCGGCGCTTGACGCAGACGGTTTAGGGATGGAAACAAATAGATCGACTCACATCATACATAGAGAAATCCGGGGTAGAACAAGCAATTAATGCCACGCATTCTACTCGACCCAGAGTTGTGTTATTTCGTCCGAGCCTGTTTGCGTCGCAGTAAATTACTTAGCGCTCAATAAATAGCATGCTACATACGCTAGCAGAGCTAAAGTAAATCCTCAGAGTGCTCCGAGGGCTTATTCTGATAGCGCCGTGAGCCCTTGCGGGAACGGTGATACGATCCACATAAGTAAAAAAAATTCGAGTATCTTTAAATTTTTTTTTTTTTTTTTTTTTTTTTTTTTTCATTTTCGTGGAGTCTGGCTACGGGAGACTAAGGACGCACATTGCCGAGCAGCATCTCTAGGCTCCGAAATCTCGCCCAGTAAAAACTCCATCGCAGAAAGGTCACTCAGCTTTAGGGCATAGCACGAGTTACAGCTCTTTGTGGAACTTAGGGCGCAGGCAATTTTTTTCTGTTTTCGATCTTTTTGACGAGGACACTCATAGCGCCTTCAGTTCTGGTCCGTTTACCTTCGGAATATGCTCAATCGATTCGCAATCAAAATGCGCAGTTTTCTATGTCCTCACATTTTTCATTCGGTACGGGGGTCTCAGGTAAGCATATTTTAGGACATTTCTGAGCAGAACAGCTGGGACATCAGTATTTCAGCCCCGATTGCCCTAAATTTTTGATATGATGCACTTCTATGTATAATATAGTTCCTGAAATACCGGGATAGTGAATATGATTCCGCATTCCAATATTCAACAGCAGGCTGATTGAGAGGGCAAATCTGCCCTATATTTCCTGACCACTAGATTTAAACCAGAGGTTACATTTGCTATCCCGGTATTTCAGGAACTAGATTATACATAGGAGTGCATCATATCAAAAATTTAGGGCAATCAAGGCTGAAATACTGATGCCCCAGCTGTTCTGCTCGGAAATGTCCTAAAATATACTTACCTGAGACCCCCATACCAAATAAAAAATGTGAGGACACAGAAAACTGCGTATTTTGATTGCGAATCGATTGAGCATATTCCGAAGGTAAACGGACCAGAATTGAGGGTGCTATGAGTGTCCTCGTCAAAAAGATCGAAAACAGAAAAAAATTGCACGCGCCCTAAGTTCCACAAAGAGCTGTAACTCGCGGGTGGCTCGGACCCGTGACCGCGGGTACCTGCATTTGAAAAACCCAAACTCGGATCCGCGTTGATTTGACTCACGAGTCACAGCTAATGTCAGTACCGGAGGCGCGAGCGAAAATTTCTCGTTTTGGGATGTTTTCAAAGAATTGTTAGTAACTCGACTACTTCTGCACCGATTTGGATGAAACTTAGCTAGCATCACCTTCTATCGGTCTTCTTTTTGCGTTGCCCAGCTCCGAGTGTACACTGCTGTAGCAATCTTTAGCTAGTCTGAATGTGTTCTGTCGGTGCAGACGGTCTGTTAGTGGAGGTCGATTTGTCCCGTTTTATTTGAGTGATTAATTTTGCTGCTACTTGAAAAGACAGAAAGAAAGAAAAAACCCCATAAGCACGAAGTTCCTGCCGAAAGCTGAGCAACGGATCAGAGGTAAGCTGAACATCTGGTTGAATATAGCGTTCAATGTCTACTTGAATCTGGTGGAAGATCTGGTGAAATATAGCGTTCAATTTTGATTCGAGGCGCCCGACCCATGCGCTCTTTAAAATTTCGATTTTTTGTGATGACAGTGTTCGTTTTGCATCCATGAAGGAGAGAAGCACAATTTACCCGTGCATTGGCCGTTGGCTGGCCGACAAGCTCTATATCTGGTGGAATATCTGGTGAAATATAGCGTTCAATTTTACAGCTCTTTGCGGAATTTAGGGCGCGGCCGTTTTTTTTTTTCCTTTTTGGTCACTTTTTGATCGTTTTGACGAGGACAGCCGTAGCGTCCTCAATTCTTGTCCGTTTACCTCGCGCGTATGTGCAATCGATCCGCACGGGAAATCCGCAGTCAACCGCCTCTCCAGAATTTTGATTCGGGTCCTCAGAAGATTTCATAAGGCAGGTGTATTGATTTCATTCATATTGCGGGGCAGGACACACATAGCACATGCTATCCGTCTCTGATTCCTCTAGTCTTTGGATATGTCATACCTCTATGTATTCTCTAGTCAACTGTAATTTCACGTTTTCGAAATACATCTTATTCCCCTTTCAGCGCACGTATCCTTCTGAGACCAATCAACACATTTAGTACAATTCTAGGACAGCTGCTGTGGCGCACCTTCCGGTCCCTCCTGTGATGAGCGCCCTCTTTGGCATCCAAGCTAGTTTTCTGCCAGTTCAAATTCACAAAAATGACCCTCCGCCGCATAGGGCGACGTGCCCCGTTTTAGCTCTTTGTGGAACTTACCGTTTTGGTCACTTTTTGATCGTCGCTGTGAGGACACTCATACTGGCCTCAAATCTCATCTGTTTCCCTCGGGAGTATGCCCAATCGAATCGCAGCTCGCGGGCGCAGTTTTCAACGTCCTCCAATCTTTTACCCGCTCCTCAAATCAAATTTGTAGGTGAGGCAAGCATATTTTTGAGCATTTCCATGCAGGACAGTTGTAGCATCCCTAATTCATACTGGATGGCCCTATATTTTTGACATACTGTACTTCTATGTATTATCTAGTTCCTGAAGTACCAGGACAGTGACTATACGTCGGCGCGGAAGGATTTCCATTTGCAGCGTTTGTGGGAGTCGAGGAACGGTGCGGTCCATAGGCGCAGTCACCGTTACATTCTTGGCAGCACTGCTTGCACATGGCGTGGGTGAAGTTCTTCGCATTCGCCAGCCGCTTGCAGTTTCGGCGCGAGCAACTGCGTTTTGAGAGATCGGTGGGCGGAACAGCGCTAGGGATTGAAGGGCCAGATGGATGGTCTTGTAAGGCCGGGTCAATTGCGAGGAGACCCAGGCTCGGTGAGCGAAAGGCCTCATTGCGGGGGAACGGGTCATTGGCACCAGGACCTTGGCCAGGATTGATCGCGTACGGATCTTCGGATGGCGAGGGAGGGGGAATTCAGAGGAAATCACCGCAGTTATTGCACTAATGGATAGTGAGACAAGAGAGAGGAGAAAGATACGAGAGGCTCACAGTCCGGAACCATAGGTCACGATGGGCTGGATTGTTGGTGCCACGGAACTGGAGTGCGGCGGGGATCTGGTAGTCGCATTTCCGGCAAAAGACGTAGAGTCCCATTTACGGAGACTTCGGCGAGTGTCGCTCTGGGCGGGCTGGGGGTTGTTGAGTACTGAGGGTGGTGGTATGGGCGGGAGGAGAGCTGTGACCGCGGCAGTCACACGAAACGCGCCGGGTCACATGGTTACCCAAGTGTCACGTTCATTGAGAGTTTGCGGAGTATACGGGGTATACAAAAGTATATGACATGGGATTAGGCCTCTTCGAGGCGGGCGCTGAACCTTCAGGAATCTTTGGCATTCGTTCATTGCCTTGGGAAATTCAAACTCCAAGGAACTCGCCTAAAGATTCCCACCTCAGTGACTAGAGCTTACTGGCAACTGATGAAAAATTTTGTACCGATGAAAAATGGCGAGCGACTTGTTCAAAACTTGCTCCACAAAATCTCCACAGCCTGTTGTCCAGGTTCTGCACTCGAAGCAGGAGTCTGTGCCGCTCTCTCGAAACTCAAGGGTTACTGAGACCACGGAGATGGATGGGCTCGCAGGCGTCGTTTTTGGCCAGAAACCGGCAGAAAACCTAGTTACTTCCGGGATCAATTGCGAGGAAATAAAGAGCCACAATCGAAACGGAGTCATTGATAGTATACAAGAATGCATTTTTCATCACTTGCTAATAAGCTCTACTCCAAGTATTCATTTCCCATCCATTCAACTGGGGCTGAGACCTGTATTATATGAGTATTCAGTCACTTGTTATGGTGCCGGTTGAACTGAAAGAATTTAGAGTATGACCAAAGTATAGTCATAGGTCACGGAGGGTCTTGAATACTTCCCCGTTTTGCTTGAAAAAAAAACACAAATTTTTCTGGGTCGACAAAGGTTCAAACCCAATTAACTGCGAAGGAGAGGCCATGTCATCACGGTTCCGAAAAATGGGACTCAATCTCCCGTGGCTCCCAGGCCGAACTCGAGCACCACAGCAACACCAGGTCTGTTGTCAAATTTTTGCCGTGTCTTGAGGGAGAGATGTGCGAAGCTTCGTGGGGTAGTGGTCATGGTGATGGTAGTAGGAAGACAAGAGAGGTTGTTGTTTCTTTGGCCGCCATCCGGGAAGCCGACGGAACAGGGTGCCGCATATGCTGAGAGCTTCGGTGATGCGGCACATTTGAGGTGCCCGACTTGATTTGCCTGGAGCACCTGTGCCGCAGATGAACGGTATGTGCCGTGTTCATCCGTTGCATTTGATACATCCTCTGTTTGAATCGGAGGTTGATCGGAATGATCTCTGCGGTTGAAAGTCCCACGTCAACGGATGCTGGCCCGAACATTAAGCAGAAATGACTAATGACCAAACTTGAACTGAGAGCATCTCTCCACCTTCTCTGAGTGAAACGGGTTGGCACATGAACATTTTAGCAGTAGAAGCTGAAGCACTAATCTGGTGGTATTTTGATTGTCACTTTTTCTCTCCTCCTACTTGCATTTCAATTTTGTTTCTACCATGACTAATATTGTATGACGAAAACGGTGTTTGTCCTTGTAGCAAAGTTGGCGGATTGCGAAGTTCCCCAGGGTAGCCAAACCTAAAGGTTCAGCAATCAAAGTCTCCGAGATTTTAAAAGTATACCAAAGTATATGAAGTCTCCCAGAGTATATGTAAGTATCCCAAGTATATGATATACTTATGTATACTTCTGTATTCACGTATGTTCTCCATCAATCAGGCCATACTAGTGGTTCCGAATGTCCCCATTTTGTCCCCATTACTCTCCCTTTCCTGCCCTCGAGACAGGGCCATCTCGCAAACGAACCCACATGTCCGAGGAGCGCAAACGTCGCAACCGAATCTCCGCACAGGCGTCGCGCGACCGCAGGAAGGCCCAGCTTTTACACCTCGAGCGCCAGGTGACGGAGCTTGAAGAAACGAACGGACAGCTGCGCGCCGGACTAGCTGAAGCAACCCTACAACTTGACTACCTTTCAAAGTCCAGCGCTGCCGAGGGACGGTCGACTGGTCCCACCCAGCCTGCCCCCCAACCCAACACCTTTATCTTCCAAACTTCCGAGGCGCCCGGTAGTGGCCAAGTAAGTATGTCTTGTAAGTATAACTTTCACGCTTTACTGACTCAATCCTCTTTTCGATAAGATTATCCACGAAGGTCACAACTCTTCCCACCGTTCGGGTGATGCTTCTATGTATTATGATGAACGCCCCACCCTCCCCGTTTGCCAAGACATCATGTCCACCGTCAAGAAACCCGCCTCCCTTGCTAAGGCACCCAAGAAAGCTGCCAAGTCGATGACCACTTCCTCCCACCCTCCCTGGGTCGATATGATCACGGTACTTGTCTTCTTTCTTGCTGTTACTCCTCCTTCCGCCTCGCTACGTGCCGGATCTCCCCTTCTCGGTCGGCGCCTAGATGCGCTGTCCCCAACGTGGAAGTTGACCGGTCAAGACTGCTGGTCACCGCATGTTGGTCACCGATTATCGCTGTGCGTGCTGACGTCTGTTTTTTGCAGGAATGTATCACCGCTCATCCCGAGGATACTCGGTAGGGCGTGTCCCGCTCCAGATCAAAAAGTAACCTTTGAAACACCCTCGGTGCTGTCACCTCTAATCTTTGCTGCAGGTTCGTCGAGATGAAGTACAAGCTCTCTATTGGTGCTGCCCAGAACACCCAGCTGTCCAAGGCTCTCGCAGCAGGAAGCGAGAAGAACATCTTTGTTTTGCCCAAAGGTCCTTTCTATATTCATCTCTCCTTCGAACCAGCCACGGACATAACATTGCAGGGCCGTCTGGTCGCGTGAAACTCGCGCCCAAAGCCAAGTCAGCCGATGCATCCGCCAAAGGCGTGAGTTACATTGATTATCTGAAACACCTCTGCCGGACTGATGCCTTCCTCTCCTCCCTCGAGGCCGACTGGCCGCTCAGCATTCTTATGGCGCCTCAGCTTTGCTGGATAGATCCTCAAGGTCAGGAAACTGTTACCCGAATTGTCAAGAAAGAGATTCCCCAGTGGCCCGACGGTCTGTGTCCTGCGCAGCACACGATTGTCGTACGCGTTCTGGCCGGAGAAGACATCCTATGCTGTATGGCGACTGGAGGAGGAAAATCTGCCATGTTTGCTGTGCCGATTATTGTTCTCTGTGAGATGGCGCGTAATCCTCAACTGTATCCGGACCTCCCTGTGCGCGCGCTTCGAATGGGGATTGTGGTAACGCTGACAAAAGGCCTTGCCGCAAATATTGTGCGATTTTGACTGCTCTGAAGTACATATCATAACTTTGACAGGTTCTGCTCAAGAAGCTGCGTGTCCCGGCGTTTGCGTACTGCCAGGAAACGGTGACGGATGCGCGCAAAGCCGGGCGCAATCTTGTACTGGAAATTCAAGAGTGCAAGACATGGAATGTAGTTTGCGTCGATCCGGAGCACCTCCGTGACAAAGCTTGGCGACGAATTACGGCGTCCAATACTTTCCGCGCCAACATTGTGTACGGCTGCACGGACGAGGCCCACCTGATCAACGAATGGGGCGCCGAGTTCCGTCCGCCCTTCAAGCACATCGGCGCCTTCTTTCGCGGACGACTACCTTCTACCGCCTCGATAATGGCCCTCTCTGCGACGCTTCAGCCCGGTGCTCCGTCCGACAATGTTTGCAGAAGCCTCGGTATGTCTGGTAATGACTTCCATGTCCTTCGAATGTCCAATGAACGCCCGAATACTCAATTCATAATGCAACCGCTCGAACATGGCTTACGAGGGACACAATTCCCCTGCTTCCTTCCATTTCTCAACTCGGGTCGAAAAGCTGTCATTCATTGTCGAAGGATTGACGGCGTGTTCCGTGTATTCTCCTATCTCTGGAACGCTCTTCCGCCCGGATTAGATCGTCTACGGCGCATCCAGATGTACCATTCATTACGGCCTTTTGAAGACAACGAAGAGATTCTCCGCTTGTTAGACGAAGATCCTGGGTGTCAGGTTGTCATCGCTACTATCGCATTTGCAAACGGCTTGAACGTTAAGACGCTTCTGGATAGTTTATCACTTGGGTTCCCCGACACTGTGGATCAACTTTGGCAGGAGAAGGGGCGCATTGGGAGGAATCCAGACACCGCCGCTCGCGGAGTTGGTCACTGCAGCTGCATGTCAGGGCGTACGAGGGTCTTCCTCTCCGCGGGCATGATGGTAGAAAAGAGTAGCCAGAAAGTCGCCAAGATTGTGAAATACGTAGGTCGACAAGATATCATCGACTTTCTCCCATTTCGAGCGTCTCTTCACCCGCAGAGGGGTCTGAGCTGAGGTCGACGATACCGGGGTAATAGGACTTGGTGCCACAGAGGTGGGAGAGGAGGTAGACGCCAGCGGAGGGAGGGTAGGAATGGTGAGCGGCTGCAGCGGCACCAAGCATTTGTAAGACCGCACTTTCGCCACAGGCGGTGGATTTTGGGCAGGATCTTCTTCCATGCAGAGCTACAATGCTACCCAGATGGGTTCTACGCGTGTTTTGTGACGACTGAGGCGATGGGAAGCGAGTAAGACGCGTCGAAGCTCAATGTAACGGTGTGTGAAATGACGCGAAATTTTTTCAAGCTCCGCACCTTTCTATATAGAAGGTGCTTTGCTATGGGGTCTATGATGTCTTTTCTGGGCTATGTTGGTCTATAACGCAATTTCAGGTTTTCCTGATGTTCCTCCTCGTCACTCCCACTGGACAAAAATTAATTTGGGAGCTAACCAAGCAACTTTGGTCAAGGAAATATACTGGTTGGCCAACACTGACCTGGGGGTTGATTTTGGGCTGCAACCTCCTCAAATTTAAATCTGCCAGAGGCATAATTCTGCCCCAGAAAAATCGACTTTTTGCAATACTGGTATCTACAGGATGGCATTTAATCTGGAATCTTCGTCGCAGCCGTGTCACTGAACATCCAGGGAGAATACAAACTGATGCGGAAATTCACAACAAATGGTTGAAGGCGCTAAATGGGGTTCTACAACGTGATCGTCGCCTCACTGATAAAATCAAATTTGGATCACTCGCATTCAGTAAAAAGCTTGTATTAAATACTTGGAGTGGTCTACTTTTAGATGAAGACTCTCTGCCAGATGATTGGACACATGAGGGGTTTTTAGTGGGTATGCGACCCATAATTGATAGACGTGGGATAGGTTAGAAACTTCGGGTCGGAGTCCCACACTGATTTCAACAAAGTGCGTAACGGCATTTCCTCCTGGACGACCTCACGGCGATCTGGCATATAACCAGAAACACAAGCGGATGAGCTTGGAATGCTTCTGCAGACTGCGTTTTCATTATCCCAAACGCACGCATAACAGGTTTAGGATAACCGTACTGACACTGTTTGGGCCATCCACATCGGTGATAGGATTTCGAAGGATCATGAGTGTGTGTCATATGCTAATTCCTCCCGCAGGAGTAACAATACTGCAAGGGATCCTTATTAGATGTGAATCTGTGTCCTCCTGGCTACCTGGTGGTATTCAGGTCTAAGAAATTGGTGTTGTGGTTCGCGAGGACGAAGCCGATCTTCGGGCCGGACCAAATCTGGCCAATTAACGTAGAAGCGAAACACTTTCAAGACAGCAAAAATCATCCAGCATGACCCTGTAAAATTTGGGATTATTGATATTATCAATATACGACCTCAGAAACCCCTCGTAAGGATTTCAAGCACCTAGCAATGATATGTTCTCTCCCGAAATGCGGTAACATCTAAAATACACTGAAAATAATTCCCCCAACAAAACTGGCTCGCGCAAGCGCTACACAACATATTTCCGCAAGCCCTTTTGTTTCTAGAGCGTTCATATAGGAAGGATATACGTCACAAGATACCAAGTCCATCGCATGTCGGGAAGGTAGTAAACGGGGCGGTGTTTCGCTTCTACGTTGCGTTTCGCTTCCTAGTTTACGACTGTATATGTAGGATCTATAAATGTAGAACCCACTGTTATCACTTACATACCTCAAAACCAAAAGGTCAGGATTTTATAGCCAACTTGAAGGTCCCTTCCTTTCAAAACCTCTTTGAGTCAATACAACCAGTAACTATGGAGGGCAGAATCATTACAGCCATTTGGCAGTACCGAAGGCGTGAATGAAAATTTTCCATTTTGGGCAGTTTTTGATCCTCGCGAAAGAATTGTCCATATCTCGGTGGGTTCTGGTCGGATTGAGGTGAAACCTAGCTAGATCTTCCGGAATAATTCACGCGCAATTAGTGATAGAAATAAACGAGCCTCTTACGGTACAGGTGTCGGGTACGGTAGGGATTATTTAAAATCTTGAGTTCCAGTCGCCCGGGGGGAAGACGGAGGGTCAACACGGCTACAGGAAGAATCTACCACATGCGAGAGCACCCACCCTAAATTTCCCCCGTTCTCGCCAGTCGTATGCCCTGGTTCCGGAGGTGACTTTGCCACCTTCCCAGACTACTTGTAGCTGCAACTGCCATCGATGCCCATTGATCGATGTAATCACAGTGTCTTCAGAATCTTTATCTTCTGAGTCTTCGTCTTCCAACTCTCCATACTCGTTATCATTTGCTAGACTAGAGTCGGTGGAATAATCAGAGTTTGATTCTGAGGAACAATCTGACTCCGAGGGGAAGTCTCGTCAAGAGTTCAGGTAAAATACAGATGCGATGTTAACTCGAGAATACTTACTTAAAAAATATACAGACGAACACCCACAGTGCTATTCAACGCCAGACCCCTCCCGCTGTGGCAAGAAGATCTTTGAAGGCGGCATCTCTCTTTGCCTTCGTCGCCTTACATCCTGCCTTTGTTCCGTCAAGTTTCTCTCCTTGGAGGTGCTTCTTCAGCACATCCCTGCGCGCGGTAAGCGTAGTCCCGCAGGCGGTGCACGGTTTTTTCGCATCCGGGCGGTGGATGGAGTCGACGTGCCTGGAGATGCCACTCTGGGACGTTAATGTGTACCCGCAGCCATGGACCGTGCATCTAAACGCTTTCTCGGCGACTTTCTTCGACTGTTTTGGCGCGCCACGCGCTTTGCCCTTGCCCTCGGATTTGGATTTGGCATTTCGCTTGGTCCGAACCACTCGGGCCTTGCACTTGCCCGACTCGGTGCGTCGACGCTTTGGCGCGGGCTCGTGGTAGTCATCGTCGCGCTCGTCGTCCTCGGACTGCGCATCATGCTCTTGGTCGTCGTTATCTTTGCATCGCGGAGGAAGAGGTGCAATGAGGTGCAGCTGTGGTTTTGACGCGCGTTCCTCGGGGTCGGACAAAATTTTGTCCTCGTGAGCTGGTGACTCGTCCTCAAAGCAAGGCGCGTCCTGCTCCGCGTCTTCACCCTCCGCGTCCTCGTACTGGTATGCGTCTTCGTCCCCGTGATCCTCTGTCCCAGGACTCGGAGCCAGTGTCGGTAAAGGAATCCAAGTCCCTCGAGCTACAAGGCGGGGGCGCTTCGGAAGACAACGGCGGGGACGGAGCACCGAACGAGGTGGGTGGTGACGAAGCGGTGGGAACATCCACGGTGCACGAAGGGAAAACTGGAGAAAACGTTGGTCTCTCGGCGCCCTCTCCGGTGATTTCGGCGCTACAGTCTTCCTCATCGTCCCCGGACAGGCCTAGGTCCGACACGGGAGACGCGGCGCGTGGCATAGAGGGTTGTTCCCGGTAAGAGAGAAACTCGGGGGAGGAGCCTAGGATACTTTTCTCTGTGGTGGTGGCGGTTAGGTTTGCCTTCTGTGGACACGTAAAACAGAGATGCTTGCCTATATCAAAAAAGTCTACCGCCTCCTCCGTGAGGACCCCGGGACAAACAGCAATAGCAAGATCGTCGCAAGTTGTGGGTCGCCATTCGTCGCGGATGTCAGTCTATACAGTTGTAGTGTTAAAACGTGGCAGAGGTATGTAGAGAATAAAGGACGCGAACATAGAAATCTACGTCCACGCTCGCACTCGGCTGACGCTGGACGCGTATCGGCTTTGGTGAATCCAGAAGAAGATTTAAGCCTATGGGAGACGAGTTACTGCCCTCGTCCTCGAAGGTGATTTCCGTAGCTTAGTTGGCTGGGGGAGTAGTTGTCTGGAAAGGACATGGTGGTTGGAGAGAAGGTCACCATCAGGAGCACAGCCTTTGACAGGTCCTTATGAGCTAATGTGTCATGATGTGATCAATGACCTCCACGTGATATTCCCACGGTCCTTTGACCTTCGCCTTTACCACTGTGACGAGCCGTAACACCTGTGCCTTCCTCACCGTGCCCTTCAAGGGTAAATATTTCCAGTGCTCACCGTGGATTCCGTGTTTCGCCCGCACACGGTGTTGGAACATCCAGTGCGAGCTTGTGAAGCCGCATATGGAAGGTTTAGTAAGCGGTCACACAGTATATATTCATATGGCCCTCCGGGCATCCCTAGTACCGACGACGCCGATCCGTGCATGGACTCAAGTGCCCTGGATATCATTTCTTAGGTCAATTGGTCAGTCTGCCCCTTCACTTGTACTGAAGAAATAACTATGATGCCCCTCCTCGCCCCATAATCTCACTTGGGTTGCCTACTGCTGGTGCAGAGTAATGTAAAAGCTCATGAAATACCTCGCAATTGTAGTTTTGAGTTTCGCTCCCGCAAAACAACGAGAATAATTCCATCAAGTACTTATTACTCCAGTTTCGCGAAGGTTACCTGGAGGTTCAAGTGAGGCTGCTGTGAGGATATCAGAATGTCGCATACAGGCACGTATGAACATCTCAAGAAACTGGGTGAATTCGAGTATCATTGAACCACGACGCACGAGGGTAATGAAGATGAAATGGCGGGGCAATAGTAGCAATGGTTTAGGCAAATTGGCTAATAGAAGTAGAGAAGTATGTCCGTGCTTGAGTTCTGGTTACTCTCCTCTCTATGCCTCCCAAGTATGGGGTTGAAAAGAACAGAAGAGGGCAAGAAAACCGGGCCGAGTATCCAACCTAAGTCAAGAGTTGCAGACCTCCCCAGTCGATCAGTACGGAAACATCGGGGCTGTGAATTGGAGAGGCTCAAGGTCTGGAAGGGCGAACAGGAATCATTGCGTCCAAATCATGAGCACTGGCACATCCTGTCTGTCTTGGTTGGAATCGTCCCATTAAAAAGTCTTGTGCATTGTGTCCGTCTTGAGAGGGTTCCAGGCCTGCGTTATGAAGACAACAAGTAGTGTAAGTAATCCGTTGATTTCCAAGAGCCTTGATAAATTCGGCGCAACCTTTTTTTGCAGGACATCATCGGCAGTAATATTTTTGCGGCAGGGAGTGCGAAGGATTGTGAGAGGATCTGTAAGTGAACCAAGACAAATTAGCGACCAACAATGGAGCAAAAACGTGCTCATAATTATCAAATGGTTTGTCCAGACGTGGAGGGGCCACTTTTACGGGGTCCAAAAAACGCCAGCTCATGCTTAGACTGTATCGTACGCAGAGGTGTTCCATACGCATAACTCAAGACGGTGTTGTTGAGATTGGCCCATGGAAATTTCCTGGATCGTAGCCCCGCTTTCAGGAAGCGTATTCCAGGGACAACATGAAGCAGGCCGTGGTCTACTACTTTTTGCGGAGCCCCACTGCGTGGAGCATCTGCGCGATTGTTAGCGAAACCGGTGCACGGAGTGCAGAATGAGCAATTTGGTATTGCCGATCGGCAATAGAGTAGCTTAGAATAAAAGATGCTCCAACTTCCTTCAAGCAATCTTCCGTTCCCCTAGAATCTACTTGCAGCAGTTTGCGGAACTTAGGGCGCGGCCGAAATTATTTCCTTGTTGGGCTTTTTGGTCAAAATTTTCCTTTTGTGCTGTCGTGGGCTCAATACTTGTCGTGTCTCTTATATGTACAGAACGGGAATGCGAATCCGGAGGGCCAGACGTCTCCCGATTTTTTATACCACACATATATTAAATATAATTCAACATTAGGCTATTCCTACGGAAACCAGGGGTTACGTAGAGGTTGTTGCCCAGAAGCCCTTGCAAGGACACTTCGGCGCCTATTCCGCGGGTCCATCCTTTCGTACATATTCACGCAGGGTAATCTGCAGCTGCGATGATAGGCTTAGATTAAGTGTCTTCTACATGAGGCAATGGAAAGCAGGCAGCGGTACTTACATTCTGTTAGAGCGCAGCGGGGAGGGGATTGGTCAGCCTTCGGCGAGCGCGACGGTGGCAGCGGCACTTACGATCTGTTGGAACGAGCAGCGGAGAGGGGACGGTCAGCCTTCGGCGAGCGCGACGGAGGCAGCGGCACTTACGCGCTGTTGGAGCGAGCAGCGGAGATCGGTCAGCCTTCGGCGAGCCCTATGGAGACAACGGCACTCACTTCCTGTTGGAGCGAGCAGCGGGGAGGGGGGACAGGAGTCGTAGTATACCTCGTCACTTCGTCGGATGTGCAAGTTCGTCAGTTGATGGGGGATCGTCGTCGGTTGATGGAGGATCGTCGTCACTTGATGGCGCAAGCTCGCCAGATCAGAACTAAGCGAAGGAAAGGTCGTCGGATGTGGTCCTGTGCTCCAAAAAAAAATGCAAGTTCGTCACATATTCGTGCAAGTTCGTCGGAAGTCCCCAATCTGGCCAATTCGCCTGATCCATTCCGTAATTGATTGACGGCCGGTGATGCGCCCGTAGATTCTTGTCCTCTCCCACCACCATCTGGTCCCGCCCCCCGCTTCAAGAGATTTCGCAGTGCGTACCCAGTCGCTGAACACCCATCAATAGCCACAAATATGGCAATGGATGGGTCCGGGTTTCCCCCATGCTTTTGGGAGAGCAGCGGCAGCGAAAGACAGCAGCGGTATGCCGAACACCATTTTCTTTGAGCTCAGTGATCTCACCAGCTGCAGAACGCCGCCCCTTGTCAGTTCGGCTCCAGCTGCCGGTGGAATGGCACCGTTCACATTTCCCGGTACGTCGACGTTGCCGGCAGCTCACACTGCACTCACGCTGTTCCGTCCCCAGCAAATTACGGCTTGTCGTCAACAACATCGATGGATCCGACCGACTTTTTTACCCACCCGGCGCCGCCTCTGCCTCCTGGTGCGTACAAAATTTCCGGGTGTTTCCTCCAATGATAACCTCCGTTTAGATTTTTTTCCCCATCAGCCCGAGTTGTCAGTACCGTGTGGGATCCAACCTCAGCCTTTTCTTGGCTTCCGGCGTCCACACAGCAATCGAGCGGACCAGCGACGCAGTGGGACAATACAGCCCACTGGGATGATCTAGTTTCGAGGTGTGACACATGGTTTCATCATCCACGAGTGCGTTCAGCTAACAATATGTATAGCTTTCAGCCAACCATGGCTCGACCTCCTTCCACTGGTTCGAGTGAAGGAGATGTCTTTGGTGACAGCTATGTGTAAGAGACACAATTTCACGCCACCTTCATGCAGCTGAACCTTTAATTCCAGCATCGATCTTCTCATGGCAGACTTTGGGTAATTCTTCTTAATCCCCTCCAGCTTCTTTCTGACCGGACTGTGGAGCCAGTGATGGATATTCCACCTCAATATTCTCGTCCGCTCCGCCGTCAAGTATCCCTGAAGATGACGATTGGTCATCCCGGTACGTGTCTCGTTTGTATTTGGCAGTAGTTATTCACAACTTTCAGCAGGTGGTCATCAAGCGGGTCACGTCCAGTTTCAGCGGCGCCATCGAGTGATTACGGCGACCCAAGTGATAATAGGCCAGTATTTTCCATCCAGTTCTTGGCGGGTTCACATGTTCATTTTTACCCCACCAGCCCGCCATCCGTATCTGTTGAAATCGGACAGTGGGATGGCACAAATTGGGCCCCTGCTGACTTGCCGTGTTTTTCTCACCCATGTCTTGAATCTCGCTGACACCGTTAATTTCAGCTGCGTGGAGGCGGATTTACATCTTGCCGATGAGGCTACGGATATGGTTGCGCGCCTTGGATGGGACTTTAAGCCGTCAAATGACAGGTGGTTGGATCCCGACGTGTCTTCAGAAGTTGCCGAGTTTCCGCAGGGAATCAGGCTCACTGGGAAGAATAAGATTTACGCATTCCATCGCGTGACCGGCTGCCCATCCCAGTTTCCCATTTTTCGCCAACGCACCGGCTACCTCATCAATCTCACTGACATGAAGGATATGAATCCAGATCCGGACGTGACAGTGGATCAACTTATCCGTGACCAGGTAATTTTTTTCCCCCTTGTGAACGCTGAACCGCTGACCTACGCCTCTCCCAGGACTCTCACTCCTGGGGTCGGGGTACCGGGGCTCGAAGTAAAGTTGATGCGTATGTACCTGGGTCTTTTTTCGGTTTATCCGGCGACGTCAAAATAGCGTGTCGGCGGGCTGCTCCTGAGTGTGGCGGCGTCACCGCATGTGAATCTCTCGATCCTGTTTTTCTGAAGGGGGAGTGGCGTGAGCTCAACCCAGAGGAAATCCGAATTCTTGCAGCAGCGACTCTCCGAACACGCGAAATGCAGGACAATACCGAAGTTGGTCGGACTCTTGCGTACTCCCGCGTCGGGTTCTGACAGCACGTTAGATCTCGCCGCCACGCGTCGTGCTTCTCGTCTGCCATGCCTTCCATCTCTTCCAACAAACGTCGGAAGAAGCTTGAGGATCCACTGGAAGGGTGGGTTATGCAGGATCCCGACACTGGCGAGGAGCTCACCGGGAAAGAGTGGGTGGAACGGTACTAGGAGGAGTTTGAAAAGCGCTACAAGAAGGACCACCAGCGCTACCTTGATTACCTCGCGCAGTCGGTATTAGATTCGTAGATTGAATATTCGTACATATGCGCAGAATTGAAACTATCTTATGCTTCCCTGACGACTCCGCGAGTTTTGGTCCGAGTTAACTCCCAGTTCTGTTCAGAACTGCAACACTCACGGCCGCCAAATATCAATTTTGCGCAACGATGTTTTGTCGCAGCATGGCGGTTGAATACTTTTAGGTCCATCTGTAAAGTATCTAAGCATTAGGCCGCATCTGAGTCCCAAGAAGGTAAATTTGGGAGCCATAAAACCCCCAAGTGACCAAACAGTAGCTGAGTGAAGATATCTGTTTACCGAATGATCTTTCCATACACTACAAAACTATCTACAGTCGAACCCGTGCACTGGGATAATTTGGAGCGAGGTTGGTTGGTTTCGTTCTTTTGAACTCATCAGGTGGGCCACACAGCCCACAACCAACCGGATCTATCATGCAAACAATTGGCCAAATTGTTCCCGCGATAGCGCCACGACAGGGGCAAGACAACTGGCCAGGTTGCACTGCCACCATCAAGGCCTTCTCAATCGGCCAGAAAGAATTTGTGACTGGCCAGGCCACATTTTAATCTGTCCCCCAGAACCCAAACGGAGGTCGCAGGTTGCCAGGCTACGACCTCAATGCCCCCGGGACCCAAACTGAGGTCGTAGCTTGCCAGGCCACGATCTCAATGCCCCCAGAGCCCAAAAAGAGGATCGAAGCTTGCCAGGCTACGACCTCGATGGCCCCAGGACCCAAACGGAGGTCGCAGCTTGCCAGGCCACGAACTCGATGCCCCCAGAACCCACGGCAGCGCCACCCGCCACAGCGGCGACGTCACCACTGGCTGCGGCCGCAGGGTCGATGTGTTCACGTTCGGCATCGGGCGCGACGACTTCCTTAATGTCACGATGGGAATACTGTTATATTAAGTGTGAGACCTCATATCTCAAGTTCAACTGTCATATCCAATGCCAAATTTAGTGTAGATTATGAATCCGTCCAGAGGAATGGGCAAAACCTGGGTTTTGTGGCCGTGTAACCGAAATTCCGGTTACTTGGTGATGCCCAGTGAGAATGGCCCCGAGCCGGCAAGAGCGAGAAAGAGTCAAATAGAGTGACTCGCTCTCGCTCGCTGAATTCGAGCATGGCTCGCTCTCGCTCGATCGCTTATTGTTGCGTATCGAGCCGCATCGAGCAATTTCGAAATTTGATCACACGTATTTGAGCCAGAGCGAGCATGGATCGATCTCGCTCGATCGCTTATTGTTGCGTATCGAGCCGCATCGAGCAATTGCGAAATTTGATCACACGTATCTTGAGCCAGAGCGAGCGAGAACGAGCCAGATAAATTAATGTAATATTACTATATTTGGTATCCTAGGGCCCACCGGCGGCCCTCGCCCACCCCCCACCGGAACCTTGCAACACGGGCGGCACATTGAGTGCATGCAGTATCCCATCAGGCAGTGGCCAGCACAGTCTGGGGAGTCTGAGTCAGCACAAATGAATATAAGAGGTAAAATGAATAGACACACATTTTGTCCCGCAACGACTTTAGCGTTGTGGGAGGCCGTCTTCCAGCGCTACAAAGTGGTCAGGCAGGGTACAAAAGGATTCGAAGGAACACACCTCCTCCTCTGCAGTACCCAGGATGCTGCCCCAATATATGGCAAATGCTGCTCGGGTCCCTTTGTATCTTTTGATCCAGTCTTGTGCGCACAGATTACTGCCAAGATGTGAGCCAAATTGAATAGAAAAGGAGCGGACACTAGCACATACCGTGATGTTAGAATGCTGGTAGCCGTCATTTTGGGACCCTGCGCGACCGACACAGATGCCGCGGGGACTGGCAGCACGGCGGCGGCGGGGATTTGCGGAGCAGGTACCCGAGGAGGAAATGCTGACTGGATCAGCGCTGCACGGGCAGCTGATTCCACTGAGGGATTCGACGCCGGCGCCAAGGGTAGCGCTGGTAGCGGGCCAGGCTGCGGTGTTGACGTAGGGGCTGCGCCATCCGATAGCTCGATAGCCGAGATGTCGCTGGTGACGGGAGCGATTACATGGACACCAGCGGGGACGGGGTCGTCGTTTATGACGGCGGGTGTCACATGGGCTGGGGCGGGGACGGCGACGTCAGCCGACGTAATCGACGTGCTTGGAGCCCGACCCGACCCCGATCTAGCGGAGACTGGTCAGGGAGAAAAATGTTCCAGGTGGATATGGACGTATGTGACGGCGGGTGTCGAATGGGCCGGGGCGGGGACGGCGACATCAGCCGATGTAATCGAGGTGCTTGGACCCTGACCTGACCCCGACCTAGCGGAAACTGGTCAGGGAGAAAAATGGAGGTGGATATGGACACGTACGTGATGTCGGGTGTCGCATGGGCCGGGGCGGGGACGGCGACATCAGCCGACGTAATCGACGTGCTTGGAGCCCGACCCGACCCCGATCTAGCGGAAACTGGTCAGGGAGAAAAATGTTCCAGGTGGATATGGACGTACGTGACGGCGGGTGTCGCATGGGCCGGGGCGGGGACGGCGACACCAGCCGACGTAATTGAGGTGCTTGGAGCCCGACCCGACCCCGACCTAGCAGAAATTGGTCAGGGAGAAAAATGGAGGTGGATACGGACACGTCCGTGATGTCGGGTGTCGCATGGGCCGGGGCGGGGACATCAGAGAATGAGGTGGGTTCCCACCTATTGAACAAAGGGCATGAGAAGGTGCCCAGAACAGGGGAGCGGACAAACTCACAGAGGATTGATAACCTGAAAAAAGAATGGATACAGTTAGTAGAGATGTCTGTACTATCTGGATGACGCACATGTAAATCTGAGTGGTCCAATTTAATCTTCTTTCGGACCTCGGTGTCGGGTGGGGCCGCGCTGAACTTGGCTTTCGACTTCTTTGTTTTCTTGTCGGGGCCATTGTTTCCATACCAGGAGCATCAGGAAAATCTGAAATTGCATCATAGACCCCGAGAGCCCAAAAAAGACACGATAGACATCATAGCAAACCCTTGTCTATATAGAAAGGTGGGAGGGGCGGTTTGAACCACATAGACCGCCATAGACCCCACCAGATCTATCATAGTTGTGTAGACACCATAGCAATCATAGGCTTCATAGTTGTTATAATCTTGAAAGAGATATAAAAGTGCGAAAACAAAAATTGCATTCAGAGGACACTACCAAAACAATATATATACGGTACACATAGAAGTTGAGTAACATATTGGGCCGTCCAGAACTTGGAGAGCGAGACTTGAAGAAGATGAAGTGAAGATGCGGAAGAATTGAAGCAGGATAAATCATTTGAAGGCTTGCGGAGGGGGACAGCGCGCAGGGAGCGAAAACTTGCAGGGTTTGATGATTATCTTCCGGGTCAAAATCTCAAGTTTGAAGCTTGAACAAAGTCTTGGACTGATGAGAGACTTGGAGCTGCTTGAGGGAGGCCCGCGCAACAAGACAAGGAGGGAAATGCGAAGAGAGAGCGGAGACATTGGTCTTGGGGAGCGGGCTGACAATAGCTAGATAGTACTTGGAATTTAGTCTTAGAACACAATGAGGGCGGAAGGGTGAAGGAAGCGACGGGAGCAGTGGGTAGGGAGGAGAAAGTGGGAGAAAGGGAAGGAAGAAATGACGAGAGAGACGCGCGTCGTGATGGTGGAGTTTGAAAGGCTTTGCCGTGTTTATGATGCCTCCGGCGATAACTTGACATTGCGTCCACAGGCTGTCAAGCGCATGTTGAGCTCAAATGACTGTATCCTTCTGTGCTATTGAGATTCACCAGAATTCATGTGGTGCTCTCCGGGCACTAGGCGGTCTCCCTCGACGCGTTCGACATGTCCTCGGAACGTATTCCTTTCGGAATCCGGATTTCGGTCCGTACTTACGCGAGTGGCAGCTCATGAGGGCTTGGCGTAGTTGGCGACGCGCGGCCCCTTCTTTCCTCAGTCGTTGTGAGGTATGTTGGACCATTATATACCGTGCACACCGTACTTACTGTTGAACCGGAACACCTACTGATGCCTTGTTCTCTTTAATAGGTACTTACATTCCTTAATATAGTCGTTGTCACTCCCGTGCACGTCTGAGAATACTAACTGATGTCTCGTTCTCTTTATGTGCAACTTCTTTAAGTTTGCCAGGGTGAACTTGGAGTCCCCTCCGCGTTGTGACCGATAACCCGACTTGAATCTCTCTCTGCATGAAGTTCTGAAACAATATTACCGAGTCCCTTGTGTTACCCTCCTGACAGCTAATTAGCGACTGGTATTGCATTCCCTCAAGTCAATAACAACGATGAATTTACAACACAATCATAGACCAGAAAAGCATTGACTCAGTTTATAGAACCCACCATAGACAGGCATAGACCACCATACAGACGGGATGGAACAGAGAGACCATGGTAGACCGCCATAGACCACCATAGACCATCATAACCTCCACTTACACTTCATAGCATTTCAGATTTTCCTGATGAGGAGTAGTTGATTGTCGCAATCTGTTGAGCCTTCCAATTGTCAGCGCAGTAGCGTAACTCGTGGTGCGTACGACACATCTCGTTGTTATACATGGTGACGACCTCCAAGCTCGCCTGACCCCATGTCGGCGGAGAAATCCCTTTTGCGACAAATCCAAACCATATCTGGCCGGCTGTTTTTCCCATGGCAGTAACACGATAGCCGTTGACGATTTCACCATCTTCCGTCTCGATGTACCTGCCACTAACGTTGATGCCTTGGGAAGACAGTGCGCCACCGCGGCGCGGGGCTGGAGCACCATTGTTGGATACGCCGTCACTCCCGTGGGCATAGTCGGTGCGGTACCAATATTTCACGAGAGGGTAATCGTCGCGGGACAGTTGCGGAAGTGGTGCGAGCGTGGCGGGGACCGGTAGATTGAAAGGATTCGACGTCACCGCGAGGAGAGCGGGCACGGCAGTGACGAGCTCATTCATGTGTTTCTACCTTAGTAATGAAGCAAACAATGCTGAGTGAATTGGACTGATTGAGCTGGACTTTTTCAGTGTGCAGCGGACCTGAAACTGAACAGATTTTCTGCAGGCCATTTGCGCTGGAAATCCAGCGGAGTTCTGAGTCGAAATGCCTCCAAAACCATGGGGAACATTGTGGTCCTTACTGAGTTATGAAGCAAACAATGAGTGAATTGAACTCATTGAGCTGAACTTTTTCACTGTGCAGCGGACCTGAAACTGAACAGATTTTTGGCGGGCCGTGTGCGTTGGAAAGCCAGCATGCGCCAATGAGAAACGCTGCATGTCCCGCACGGTGTGATACATCTCATCAATGGATGGGCGGTCCGCGGGCTCGAGGGCGAAGCACCAGCCGAAGAATGAAGCGGCGGCGCGCGTGAGGTGGAAGGCCTCGACGAGGTAGTTGGCCTCGTCGGCGCGGAAGCCGGCGTATCTGGGGTCGGAGATGGGCCAGGGAGTGGTGCCGGTGATGAGGGTGAAGAGGATCATCGCGACGGCCCAGAGGTCGGACTGGCGGGAGGAGTAGGTGGCGCGGGTGGGATCGACGGACTCTGAAGACACGATAGACGTCAGCCACCATGAGACCGGAAATGGATTTATTGTATCATATACCATGCGCACCAAAATCAACAACCTGCTACCACTAGATGCCCAAGGATACTACGAGTCGACAACATAATTTACCTTGCATGAATCGGTTCATTGGCGCAGTCAAGAGACAAGAAAAGATCCGTTGTGCCGGCTGCGATTACGACATCTTATCATCCTCCGGAAAGAGACGTCGAGAAAAAACTCAGAACACCGGATCAACACTAAATCAACGTCGAAGTGAATACCTGAACATCTTCTGCGACTTTTACAAGACTCAGACTGTGGCCTGTGCATCACAGTTGAGTGAGGGCAATAATCATAAGCCGTGTGAAAGTGCCTCTCTTGATCATCAAGCATCTAGGCGGGGAGGGAGCGGGGATGATGGCTCACAAACACATCAGAGAGGCACTGGAGGGTGCCTTGCCATGTTTTCATGCAGACATGAAGTGCTAAAGGCACAATTCCAGTTTTAGCAGGACATTTTAATAGCGTAGTGTGCAAAGCTCACACAGGATTTGGGTCGCTGAACATGAGGTCCTCATTTTTGCCCATCCACAAGTTTCTCCCAATCTTTGTTGCATACAACATGTTTAAAGCACTCTAGAGACTCGCTTCAGTGACCACCAGCCACATCCGTCCATACAGTGAGTGCTGCTCAACGAGATTTTGGCCATCTGAGGCAAAATCACCTGCAATAAAATTAATCCATTTATCGAGCACATACCCATCATTTTCGAAGCCACTCTTGGGGTAAAGGGCGGCCATATATCCCAAAGAACACGTTTATGTAGTTTGATCGATCACCGTCTAGCCTAACCAGCTCAAAAAGTTATTTTAGCGACGCACACTTCGCCTCTTGCACTGCACCCACAGCCCAGCCAGCCAACCACCACAGATTTATCATCAGACCTGCATGCCCAAATACAGAAGACTTTACACAACTTGAGTCGCCGGTGGTTAAATTTCCTGTGGGTCTCTCAGAGTACTCATTCCCTGCCCACGAACTTGATTCCACCGAGAAATTTGTACCCATTCCACCTTTGAACTAGGACAAAGCAAAATACTCTTGTGGAGCCAGACCTGCATGCCCAGATACAGAAAGTTTTACACAACTTGAGTCGCCGGTGGTTAAATTTTCTGTGGGTCTTTCAGAGCACTCATTCCATGGTAAAGAACCTAATTCGAGCAAGAAATCTGCACCCATTCCACTTTTGAATGAGAGTCATGGAAAATTTAACCCCCTGGGCCCAGCTGTGCCATCAATTGAATGGAAAGTTTGATGGCTCGGCTCGGATCAAAAGCGCAAATAGGGGCTATTTCAATGCAAAATTGAACCTTTTCAACGCACAGCTTGCCCGTTTCTGAACAGACAATTTCAGCGCCGTGTGCATTCGATAGCCACGGCAATTCTGAGTCGAAATGCCTACTAGACCTTGGCAATTGGTGCAGCGGTGGGCAAGCTGTGCTGAGGTTGATGTGCATTTGTTTGTATCGACATGCAGAGCCCTCAGCTATCATGTAAAAGCACCAGGGCCGTTAAAACAAATCCCAAGAGACAGTTTGAACCCAAATTTCGCTGGCTATCATTCTGGCCCGACCCCGTTAAAATCCGGGCTGAAATGGTTGCACAGTGGTCGAAATACTGTTTTGGTGTGAAATATCGGCCCATTGTGCAGAGGTTGATGTGCATTTGTTTGTATCGACATGCAGAGCCCTCAGCTATCATGTAAAAGCACCAGGGCCGTTAAAACAAATCCCAAGAGACAGTTCGAACCCAATCTGCAATGAAGATACAATACATAGCTTGCCTTTTCCAAAATCATAGACTTCGCCTTTTGCTGATCTGTTTCAGACCAACTCTTTTCAATCCAGACAAAGCGAATTGAAGGATTGATGACTGTTGCGATTTCAGACTGACAGCTCGGGTCAATTTGGCATGCATTTTTCGGTGAGCATAGAACGAGGGCACATTGGGTGTCCCTCATCACCCATATGATTGCCTTCAAGTGATCCTCCGAGAGGCGGAACCGCGGTAAATTATCCAACAAATCCAACATTAACATTTGAAGCAGTGAAGTCACGCAGTGTTGGCAGAGGCCGGGTCAAGGTCAAAAAGGGTCTGACGAAATTGACTTGACCGGCCGCTTGACGGGGGTTTGACCGCCCTTTGACCTTCTGTTTGACCCTACCCAGACGCCTGGTCCCCGTCGCTTTCTGATTCCGATTCCCTCCCACCATCATCAAAAACTCAAAATCGTCGTACGGCCTCAATTCCTGCAAAACCCCTCGAGGAAGTGATTGTCCTTCATCGGACAGTTAAAACCCACACCGGATTTGTATGTATAATCTAGTTCCTGAAATACCAGGATAGTGAATGTGCTATCAGGTTGTCATATTCAAACACCAGGCTGACTGACACTAAATCTGTCCAATTGTACTGGCCACTAGACTCACACCAGGGGGTTATATTCACTATCCCGGTATTCTAGAAACTAGATTATACATAGAAGTCCATTGTATCAAAAATTTAGGGCAATTGAAGGTGAAACCCTAATGTGAGAGCTGTCCTGCTCAGAAATGTCCCAAAATGTGCAGAAATTTGATGCAATCACAAAGTAAAAAATCTGAGGAGACAGAAAACTGAGCGTCAAAAATCCCAAGAGATTGAGCATACTCACAAGATAAATGGGAAAGAATTGAGCCTGTAATCGCTGTTCTGCCCAAAACAACTGAAAACAGAAAAAAAATGTCCGCGCCCTAAGTTCCGCAAAGAGCTGTAATACGTATGTTTGCGAGGACGCTATTCGTCGTGGCCCACCTAAAAATGATCTGGCCCTCGGATGCTGAGGGTTTCAATACAATTCGATGACCCATCAATTGCATGCACAGACAACCGGGCTCCGGTGCTGAACACGCCCCGGAGCCTATTGGAACACAGTTTGGCGCTGGTTGGCTGGGACAGGGCAAACCTTAGTGGAGTGCAAAAAGTTCAAAATATTGCTGCAGCCTTCCCGCGAGAGAGCGATTCGGTCAAGGATTGAGCCTGGGCGACCAGGGGCATTATTTTTTGCCGCCACTACAGTGGCGGCAAAAAGAAATGAGCACGGTCGTGTGGGCCCAATTCTCGACCAAATCACCTCAAATAAAATCCTACCATAAGGTTCTATTCATTTCATGAGCTTTTACATCATTTTTCCCATACCATACCTGTGTAGTTGCCCCGCAGTAAATTAATTTGGTGATTTTTGAAATATCGAGCTTCTGGAATCATCACATATGGAAAAATGGTCTACGCACCATGAAAGTACTCCTAAAAGCGAGTATGAGCATACATTGGTTGGTCTATGTTTGTTGGGATTTGGGCTCACACTGCGGCCTGCAAGCCGACCACTTTGAGCATTTTTGGTACATTTACAACAAAAAAAGCGAAAAATGGCCAACTTACATTGCACATTCTGAGCTCAAAATCCTATCAATCTAAGTGAACTAAATTGTAAATATGGTGGGAAAAATCGACTCTGTGGTTTCATCAAATTTCCAAGAGTGGTGTTCTAACCGAAATTGTGCTGGCTTTCCAACAAACAAGGTCCCATGAAAATCCGCTTTGAAAGGGCTCCAAACAGGGCAATTTACTGATTTGATGCGAAACTCGGCACACCAAGCCGTCATTAAATTGCATTTTTGGGTGCACAGCCCAAAACTAGGCACACCAAGCCACCATTAAATTGCATTTTTTTGCCCTGGAATGCAGAGCACAAATCTTTCCCAGAAAGGACCTGGGACACTAGAAGGAAATCTAAAGAGACAGTTCTAACCGAAATTGTGCTGGCTATCCAGCAAACAAGGTCCTGTGAAAATCCGGTTTGAAATGACTCCAAACAGGGCAATTTACTGATTTGATGCGAAACTTGGCACACCAAGCCATCATTACAGCTGTTTGCAGAACTTAGGGTGCGGCGTGTTTTTTTTTTTTTTTTTGTAAGTTTTCACGAGAACAGCGATTGCGGGATCATTTCTTAACCGTTTGCCCTGGAAATAGGCTCATTCGATTCGCACGGAAAGAGCGGAGGGCCTCATCTCTTAGGTTTTTTTATGGGCACCGAAAATTTCCTTTTTGGTATAGATTCCCGTGTTTTTCAGTGGTTGAGCGGAGAACACGTCCCACGGGACCTATTTTGCTCCGATTGACCTAGATTTTTATTATGGTGGACTTCAACATATTCCGGAGGGCCTGATACACCGGGATAGTAAATCTGAACCTTGGTTTGTATCTACCATACACTTTGGGATCAACAATATGAAAGGAATGTATCTATGAACTGTATATTTGAAGTATTGATCCCATTCAAAATACCGGTATTTCAGGCCCTCCGGAATATGTTGAAGTCCACCATAATAAAAATCTAGGTCAATTGGAGCAAAATAGGTCCCGTGGGACGTGTTCTCCGCTCAACCACTGAAAAACACGGGAATCTATCCCAAAAAGGAAATTTTTGGTGCCCATAAAAAGACCTAGGAGATGAGGCCCTCCGCCCTTTCCGTGCGAATCGAATGAGCCTATTTCCAGGGTAAACGGTTAAGAAATGATCCTGCAATTGCTGTTCTCGTGAAAAATTACAAAAAAAAAAAAAAACACGCCGCGCCCTAAGTTCTGCAAACAGCTGTAAAAGTTTGTCTTTCACTGACTGTCCCAGAACTATTTCCTCTCGTGTTTTCTGTGATCAGGTCGTAGTAAACATTCTTACAGCTCTTTGCGGAACTTAGGGCGCAGCGTGTTTTTTTTTTTTTTTGGTAAATTTTCACGAGAACAGCGATTGCGGGATCATTTCTCAGTTGTTTGCCCTGAAAATGGGCTCATTCGATTCGCACGGAAGGGGCGGAGGGCTTCGTCTCCTAGGTTTTTTTATGGGCACCGAAAATCTCCTTTTTGGGATAGATTCCCGTGTTTTTCAGTGGTTGAGCGGAGAACATGTCCCATGGGACCTATTTTTCTCCGATTGACCTATATTTTTGTTATGGTGTACTTGAACATATTCCGGAGGGCCTGAAATACCGGGATAGTAAATGTGTGACCTGTATATTTGAAGTATTGATCACATTCAAAATACCGGTATTTGAGGCCCTCCGGAATATGTTCAAGTCCACCATAATAAAAATATACATCAATCGGAGCAAAATAGGTCCCATGAGACGTGTTCTCCGCTCAACAACTGAAAAACACGGGAATTCACCCCAAAAAGGAAATTTATGGTGCCCATAAAAAAACCTAGGAGACGAGGCCCTCCGCCCTTTCCGTGCAAATCGAATGAGCCCATTTTCAGGGCAAACAACTGAGAAATGATCCCGCAATCGCTGTTCTCGTGAAAATTTACCAAAAAAAAAAAAAAACACGCTGCGCCCTAAGTTCCGCAAAGAGCTGTAAATTGCATTTGTTTGCCCTGGAATGGAGAACACAAAGCCTTCCCAGAAAGGACCTGGGACACTAGAAGGAAATGTAAAGAGACAGTTCTAACCGAAATTGCGCTGGCTATCCAGCAAACAAGGTCCTGTGAAAATCCGGTTTGAAATGACTCCCAACAGGGCAATTTACTGATTTGATGCGAAACTTGGCACACCAAGCCGTCATTAAATTGCATTTGTTTGCCCTGGAATGGAGAACACAAAGCCTTCCCGGAAAGGACCTGGGGCACTAGAAGGAAATGTAAAGAAACAGTTCTACCCCAAATTGTGCTGGCTATCCAGCAAACAAGGTCCCGGCCTGAAACTAGGCACACCAAGCCACCATTAAATTGCATTTGTTTGCCCTGGAATGGAGAACACAAAGCCTTCCCAGAAAGGACCTGGGGCACTAGAAGGAAATGTAAAGGGACAGTTCTAACCGAAATTGCGCTGGCTATCCAGCAAACAAGGTCCCGTGAAAATCCGGTTTGAAATGGCTCCAAACAGGGCAATTTACTGATTTGATGTGAAATTCAGCACACCAAGCTGTCATTAAATTGCATTTGTTTGCCCTGGAATGGAGAACACAAAGCCTTCCCAGAAAGGACCTGGGGCATTGGAAGGAAATGTAAAGAGACAGTTCTAACCGAAATTGCGCTGGCTTTCCAACAAACAAGGTCCCGTGAAAATCCGCTTTGAAATGACTCCAAACAGGGCAATTTACTGATTTGATGTGGAATTCGGCACACCAAGCCGTCATTAAATTGCATTTGTTTGCCCTGGAATGGAGAACACAAAGCCTTCCCAGAAAGGACCTGGGGCACTAGAAGGAAATGTAAAGAGACAGTTCTAACCGAAATTGCGCTGGCTATCCAGCAAACAAGGTCCCATGAAAATCTGCTTTGAAATGGCTCCAAACAGGGCAATTATACTGATTTGATGCGAAACTCGGCACATCAAGCCACCATTAAATTGCCTTTGTTTGCACTGGAATGCAGAGCACAAAGCCTTCCCAGAAAGGACCTGGGACACTAGAAGGAAATCTAAAGAGACAGTTCTAACCGAAATTGCGCTGGCTTTCCAACAAACAAGGTCCCGTGAAAATCCGCTTTGAAATGACTCCAAACAGGGCAATTTACTGATTTGATGTGAAACTCGGCACATCAAGCCGTCATTAAATTGCATTTGTTTGCCCTGGAATGGAGAACACAAAGCCTCCCCAGAAAGGACCTGGGGCACTAGAAGGAAATGTAAAGAGACAGTTCTAACCGAAATTGCGCTGGCTATCCAGCAAACAAGGTCCTGTGAAAATCCGGTTTGAAATGACTCCAAACAGGGCAATTTACTGATTTGATGTGAAACTCGGCACATTAAGCCACCATTAAATTGCATATGTTTGCCCTGGAATGCAGAGCACAAAGCTTTCCTGGAAAGGACCTGGGACACATATCCAGGCAGGACAACTGGCGCATCAGTATTTCACCTTCGATTGCCCTAGATTTTTGATATGGTGGACTTCCATGTATATTCTAGTTCCTGGAATACTGGAATAGTAAATATGATGCCAAGTTTCAATCTAGTGGTCAGGAAATATTGGGCAGATTTGATCTCTTGATCAGCCTGCTGTTCAACATGGGAACTTGACATGATATTTACTATTCCGGTATTCCAGGTGGACGATGAGACTGGTTTTAGGGTGAAAACGATGATTTTTCACATGGTTGTCGGGGAGGTGGTTTCACCATGTCTTCACTGTATATTTTTTACTGGGTATCGGGGTGAAAGGTGAATTTCACCTTGTTGCAGGGTCTATTTCACGGTTTCTATTTCTCACAGTGTCGGCTGTTTTTCGGTGTTTGTGCGCAGAGCGGGTCGCACACAAGGTAAACGGGGTGAATATTGACTGAGAGAATGTAGGATGAGAAGATCGAATCTCATTTTGCATGTAATGCCTTCTTTGCATTCTGGATCAAGAGGTCTCAGATCTCGTTATCGTGGGGGGCGTCATCACGTGTGTTGATCTGTGAGCCCGATAACGAGATCTGAGACGTCTTGAGCTGGATCACCGCCTTTACTTTCCGCTGCCCTCGACGCCTTAATTACACTCTAAGGCATGTCACGAGTTAACTCGCGGGTGACCCGGATCCGTGGCCGCAGGTACCTGTGTCATCCAGAGCCCTACCTGGATCCATGGCCTACCCGCGTTCACGAGTACTTGACTCACGGGTCACGGGTTTCCCACGGATCAACTCATGGGTACTCATGAGTACTTTTCTTCTTTTGCTATTTTTCAATGGAAAGTACATGACTTGGATTAGGCCTCTCCGAGGCAGTAGCTGAACCTTTAGGACTTTGCAGCATTATCTCATTATTTTTATCCAGCAAAACAATAGACACCAGGAGCGCTTAGATAATAGATAAAGGCACTCAGATCACTTGATAACCGCAAAGAGAAAGGTGTGATCCGGTCATAACACAAGAGCGTGCAAAACCCCTCAGGCTGGACACTACCTACTACCTCCGCCGTAAAGTAAATCAACACTCAGAATTTGAGTGTTTCCCTCCGTTTTATAAGGTAAATCAACAGCCAGACGAGGCTAATTGCTCCGACATAAAGTAAATCATGCAGCTCGAGAATTTCTGTTTGAGCCTGTATTTGGGCTGAGTGCCAATTTTACCAACCAAAATTCAACCTTCGATGCGGAACAGCTGAAACAACCGGGATATGCAAGAAATGGACCCCAGGAGAAAAAAAGAAATTACTGACAATTTTGGTTTTGGCCAAAAACTTCCCTCCGCTGTAAAGTAAATTGAAGCCCTGGAGCCCGAAAATCGTACAGTAAATCAACTGGGATTTTAGATTTTTGGCGGAGGTAGTTAGTACATAGTGTCTGGGGACCTAATGTGCAGCACGGCCATCAGAGACAGGCAAATCGCAGAAGATAGCAAGAGATAATAAAGAGAGGACATGTAGGAGAGAGCCAAGTTTTGTATGCGCTGGCAAGATCGAGATGCAGTGATTGGTCTCAGAGACACAGATTGATATTCTGCAAGAGGACACATTGTGCATACAGTACCTGCTTGTTCCTGATTTGGACCACCACAGTAATATATCCTCCTTCTCCTCAGCCTGGTTTTTATACTGGTCCCAACAGGGAACAACACCAAAAAGATTCAAAAAGGGGAAAAAAGAAGGGAATTCAATGAAACTCACCAGGTCATCACAGGAGTGTTCAAGAAGACTAGATTAAATATACATTGAGATGTGCAGAGTACCAGTAGTACTTCAAAAAGTTGAGGTATCAGAATTACCATGATCTCTGTGTACATTTCCTGCTATTGTCCAGTCCCCTGCACCCCTGGAATTGGCTGCATGTTTAACAAGTATACAACCTTGCAGTCTAAGATGTTGTGGTTTCTGTTCTTACACTGTCAGCAGGTGCGGACTGCTCGCTTCCAGATGATTGTATTTGAGACAATGAGGGGTTAGTTGAAAGTGAGTGCTCCCAATAGTATTTTCACGATTTAGGAGCTCGAAGTTTCGAGGTTAGCCAACCGACCTGCCAAGTAACGTCAAATAATGACCCCGCTGATCGGATCGTTAACATTGTCCGGGCCCAATTCTCACGTCAACGGATAACAATTGTAGCGCGCTTCGCGGCAGAGCCCACTAACTTGGGTCTGTCAATTATACACCATTTCAAAACCAACAGATGTATACAGGCAAAGCCTGAGAGAAAGTTAACATACAGAAAACAAGAAGCCATTGAGTGGATGCGAACATCGGCAGAAGCAAGTGTTTAAATTTTTAATGGATGGGGGTTTCATTGTCAGCTTTGAAGCAACTGCTAGACATTCAGAGTCTAGATGGCTATGATCTAACCTAGAGCTCTCCCACCTCTGGCAGTGCCAAACAATTAGTATCTGCCATGATGCAGGGCATGAATCAAGGGAGAGATACATGACACGAGCCATTCAACAGCTTGTTAATTGCAAGTATTGGTGGGCTTTCCAGTTGACATTTAGTGCGGCCTGTAAAAGCCCTGACTCAAATATAAATTGTTCACAGTAATCAAACTGGAATTATGTGATCCCCAGAAGTATCAGTTAGGCCTCATTCTCGCCCGTCGACGTGTCGACCAGCTCGCATAGGGCCTAGTAAGAGCGTGCCAAAGGTGGGGCACAGGATACTGAGTTGTATCTGCACAATGTTCTTTGAGCAAAAGAATATGATTGAGCCTATTCTGCAATGACAGGACATGAAGAAAATTGACAGTAAAAGCTAGGTACAATGAAAGACATTACAAATGAGAAAATTTGAGTTTTAATGATCGCCATCGGCCGAAACATCGGCCAAGAACACCGGTAAAGCCGAATACACGGACGAAGAACCGTAGATGGAAAACATCGGTGGTCCCGGAAAAAATAAAGGCTGCAAGGACGGAAATTGAACTGAAGACCCAAGATGCGGTGACACCTCAAAACATTTTGAAAACATCGGGTGGAACCGGAGACAAAATGGCAGATACATCAAAGGATCAATCAAAAAGGACTGATTTCATCAAAAAGAGATCATTACTGCCAAAATATTTTGATAGGGCGCTACAGGACCCACTACCTAAAGTTAGTGGGCATATTGCCCCGAACATCAAGCAGAAATGACTAATGCTAAAGTAGAACCGAGTGAATCTCTTGAGTGAAACGGGGTGGCCCACAGGCAGATAAATCAGCAAGAACATTGGGAATAAAGTAGTTACATTTGAATTGCTTGTTTCTGGTTTCCTTACTGGCTTTCAATTTTTTTGGTCGTGACGACTAATTCTGCACGACAAACAGATCAAAAATGATGGACAAAATCGAAGTTCCCCTGGGTAGCCAAACCTAAAGGTTCAGCAATGATTCAAAGCACTTTAAAAATTGTGACTATGTTCTTTTTTTTCAAAATTGCTACCCAGATCCTCGACTACCCGTGCTGACGGGTACCCGAACCCGCGGGACGGGTTTCCCACGAGTTTCCCCACGGGTCAACCCGCCATGACTCGCGGGTGACCCGCACTCGTGACATGCCTTATTACACTCCCTACACATCATACACTCTCATTAAAATCTATACTACTACTGTATGGCCTCGGTGGAGCGACGACGACGACGCGACTCTTGTTGGCAAGCTACGCTGGGTGAAGGAAAATGGGTACCAGTCCAACAGTGGCTGGAAGATCGAGGTCTGGGCTCTCTGCATCGAGGTTCTCAAGGACAGCCCGGGGCCGCCAAAGGTTGCAGACAAGGTGCAAGACCATTGGGGCAATGTGCGTACCGCACCGCCTGTCATTGATGATCGCTACGCTGCACCGTCAGTCTGGGTTCGGGTGGGACGACGGTCTCAAGATGGTGACTGCTAGCGACAATGTCTGGGAGGCATATCTCGCAGTGGGTGTTTTTTCTCTCTCCGTATTGAGCACTGGCATAATAGAGAGTTTGTGATGCGCTATCTGGGCCACTGCGCACTCACAATACTGAGCAACTTCACCGTCGATCTGGGGCAGGTCGCGTTTCTCCTCGTCCGCGAGCTCTTCGATAAATACAAGCGCCACGGCATCTTCGGGCGTCAATGCAATCCCGGACCCAACCCCGAGAATCGACACCTTCTCCTCGTCATCCATGGAAGTCTGGGCAGATGGCAGTCGCCACAAAACTGTGCGCAAGCCTAACGGGTCCGGTATGGATTCTGCGTGAGCCAGGGTGCGCTTCAGGGAGGCAACATTGAGAGGCGGAGGAACGGATGTCGTTTTGACGCGTCCGATGAGCGGATTACTCGGATCCCAGGCTGTCTTGGAAGGGATCGCGCCATCGGGAGCATACGCTCGATAATAGACTGGCAAGAAAAGTCATGAAGGCAGTCCAGTCCCTCCAACGTCGTTTCCAGCACCCACCGTATCGCCGGTCGCGTTGGCCAACATTCGGGGCACCTTTGTCGTTTAACGGTCCTGAGGAACCATAGGGAGGAGGTGAGAATGTGTCCTTGTTATGAGGCGTCATCCCGGAGAGAGCAGAAAAGGCGGCGCTTAGTAACCCGTGCCGGCTATCACCCCAAGACGGCCTCCGCTTCGCTCCGGCATAAGACACACGAACCATGGAGAATATACGAATCATTTCAACATACGAATGGAACACAGAAAAGTCGTCGTGAAGCAAATATAAACCCGTGGGTTGAAGAGCCCAGACAAAATTGACTGAATGGCGATGTCTTGCTTCGAATAACCAAGCATGAGCCGTAGTCGCCATAATATTGTGGAAGTCGTCGGGACGTTAGTAAGTAATTCTGTACCCAACCAAAACAAAGAAAGGGCATTTAAGCGGCGATCTCCACAGGTGTTCGGACAACCGCGGGACCCGCTGATCAAGAGACGAAACTTTCCGCTGGAATTCGACCTCGGTAAGTATCGGTCAGTGTCCACAATCGCTGCTAATCAGTTCAAACTCGTCCATTGGTTTATAGGCTCTAGGGACTTGTAATTTTTTTTCCTCTTCCGCTGCCGATTATATCCTTCACCTGTTCTAGATGGGTGTACGGGAAGGATCTCCAAGAGACTGAAGCGTGTCCCCAGGGAGCCCCTGGATTTCCTGCTCTTTTCTGGTTCGAACGCAGTGCGGCAACGAGCAGGCAAGTGAGCGACGTGACTTACACTGTCGACTACGCCGACGGCTCCTTCGCCAGTAAGCTCTCTTCGCCAAAGCGGAATATGGGTTAACTACAGTTTTTACTGCAGAGTACCAACTCTGGAACGACTACGTCTATCTTCGTCCTTATTGGGCCCCACCTCCGGTAGAGGAGCCATACAAGCCCTGGCTGCACCTTACATTCGGGGTCGCCTCTGAAATCTCGCCCTCGTTCAAAAATGCCCCCACTTCGGGCATTCTTGGATTGGGTCGACGAACGTTAGATTTTCTCTCGGTGATTCCACCAGATATTCTGACCCACCTAAAGAGTTTTAGACAATCGATTGACACGGTCCCCGGTAGTCTTCCAATTCAATCGACGCGGATGCATGCTAATGCGTATCTCAGACATTCCTCCAGCAAATACGACCTCTCTTGGTGAGCGCTTGTTCTCATTCCATTGCACATCTAAATATTAATTGAAATACCAGGAGAGCCCTGAGATGACGATCTTGTTGGCCCGCACATCTGGGTTCGTTCTGATGTCTCTGCCTTTGAATGTGATAATGACAACCAATAGCTACATCACATTTGGTCGCAGGCCGGTCTTCAACGCGCCAAACGTAGGCCATTGGCACAACTACATCCCGATCCTCGGCCACGAGCACTGGATGTTCTCCAGCAACACCAAGAAATTGAATGGGAAAGAATACACATACAGTAACGGAACGGCCGAACTGGACACAGGTGCGTCTCGTGTAATATTAATCAGTACATTGACAGTTTCCTTTCTTTTGGGGACAGGCGCTGCATTCTGTTACGTGGACGATAACTTCGTGAGAGCTTACTACGCACAGATTCCAGGGTCCACGACAAAGCGTCTGGGTACCGGATCTCAACAACTGCTCTACCACCTCATCCCCGTGACAGTGAATGCCACGCCCCGTGTGGAACTTGACATAGGGGGCTCTCTGTTCACTCTCGAACGATCACATCTTCCCCAAGCGGCGACACAGCGGGTCGGGGCCGCAAAGTACTATGTTGGTGCCCTCCAGCCCAAGAGCCTGCTCACCGGTCCTGGTGGTGCGTACAATGGCCCTGACTTGATCGGTCGGGTGAGTACAGTAGTCTCCTTTCCCGCCTTTCTCGCCTTCTGTGCGCACAAGATAAACTTATTGTTCAATTCAATCCTGTCAGGTCGCGCTCGTGAACATGGAGATCGTACTACAAATGCCTGACAATAAGCCCCACACCATGTCTTGGGGACGAAAGGACGCGGATTTTACGGGGCCGTCGAAGGAACAATGGTAGACTGGAGTAATCACGCCTTTCACACATGTAGTCACGATCAGTGCCATGCATTTATGTAGCTCTTCTTCCCGCTGATGCTAAGGCAATCTACAAATCTTTTAGACGCAAGATTTTCAAACGCTCAAGCGCACCCCTCGCAAGGGTCTATCAACTCAGTGATTTTGCCATGCTCCACTGCGGCGTAAACGCCCTTTGATTCTGTATATTGCTCAGCTCAAATCACTCTGAGGAGATTTGGCGCCAGATATCCATCCACCTCTCTCATGTGTTTCATCCAGGCGGTGAAGAACTTCATAACTTTGACGGTCCCTCTCTTCAGTTTTGATAGTACAGCGGTTCAAATTTGGTCTGAGTTCTATGTTCTTTGACAGAGCGCGTTTATCACTCTGACATATCCTGCGCCGAATTCTGAATAACCATGAGTGACGATAAATGGACGGCGTGGTCGGTTCAAACCCACAGCTAAATTGAAGGCTTCTAGGCTCTGCATTTGAAACCTGGACATTGCGTTATTTAAATTATTGGTGAGGGATGTTTCGACGGGAACGAGATCATTCAGGGAATGTGCATGCTACGACCACGAATAAGTTTGGAATGAGAAAGATAAGATACGAAGATACGCCTGCGAGACGTCTGATTTCTAGACGACGAGGGCCGCGTTGGGAACATGGATACGGCGGAGGTTAAGGATTCGGTCTCCGAGGTTCTTTAGCGTGTCGAGACGTGCACCCACGATGGCTTCGCACGGAATCATCGAGTTCAGACTGAACTCACTGACCCCTTGCCATTCCTACGCAGCGGTCGCAAACTCGTGGTTCATTTTCATTCATTGGCCATGCTTTTTCGCTGTTATGTCTATATCTGGCGCCTACAGCCTCCCTCGGAGGACAAAATGCGTCAAAATTCAACCCTGCCAGAGGCCTGGGTTTTTTCCAGAGGACAGCCAGACTGATTTCAAGCACAACTGTCTCTTCGGATTTCTGTTCCATGCACTCCCCACGCAATTAGTTCCATGCTTTCGGGGCGGGCAATTGCAGACACGCCGGGACTTGCCGTTGTGTTTGCTTATCAGCCTAACTTCACAAAGACTCACTAGCGGCAGACTATGGGAAATTCGTGGAGGAGCTTCAGCGGGTACTGGCCTCGAAATGGCGCGGGGTGTTCGAAATCTTCCCCCGGGTGGTCTGCTGGGGGGATGCCGCTCAAAAGGACAAGTACGAAGCGTGGTACGAGTTGTAGATAGCTTACCTACCTACTATGGTCTTTATTTTCGTGCCATGTAGCTGCAAGCAATCGAAATTTGATTGCTTGGAACTGCGAGGCAACAACAAAGGATTCTGAGGAGACCATTCTGTGTGGAATTTCGCTGGCTACCACCTCAGCAGGATGGTCTCGAAAAGGCGATTGAACTGGGGATGGGTGTGTAAATCTGCTGAATTCAGCTATAATAATGTTACAGTATTACCCCCATATAGGATGACCCCCGTCGGCCAAGTCAAAGATCAACCAACTAGTACTTCCCTTCACTCGCCAAACCCGACCCAAAAACTAGATTATCAATTGAGGATATGCGCGTCCACTATAAATTCATGCAATCCATCGTGGTTCAATCTTCTGGTGATTCGGAAATGGGCGGATGGCTCGTGGACACAATGAAACCCGTGAAGCTGTTGAAACACGCAATTCGCCAACACTCCCCTTCACGAGTGCGGAGATATGTAAATTTCCCCGTTCAAGTCACTCAAAGAGTACCCAGAATTTAGCCAGCATTCCAGAAAACAAGGCGCCATTCGAATCCGAGCATTTTTGCGTGAGCTATATATTCGTCGGGCATGTCAAGCGATTAGACGAATTTAGATCATTTCATCCTCCGGCATGTGAATATTGAAGTCGTCCGTCATTTCAAGTACCTCCATGGCCTCCGTTCGGTCAGCCTCATCGGTTGCTGCAGCCAAATGCCGAAGCCAGTCTTCATCGTCATCGGCAATTGGAGCCGACTGCCAATCAGAAATGAAGTTCAGTCGAGACTTCTTGAAATTGAACTTCAGCAGTTGAAGTGCCTCCATCAAGTGCGGGCTTGTCCGGTTGCGTCGTTTTGTATTTGTTTCCGCAGACGACGAGAATACCCGTTCTGAGGGCACGGATGTCGCCTGAATTGGTGAGGAAACCCCAAAGACAACCCCCGATCATATGGGCGGAGGCATTATTATTGTGGGATGGAGCTTCAGAAATGCAACTACTCTTGCGATCCTTGCCGTCACCAGCGATCGCGAGGTATATGGGATCATCGAGCCTCATCTCCGCAGTGTTGTCATCTACGGCGCGTGCTTACTGTAGCTCCTGATCTCCTGCAGAAATATGACTTTCCAATGCTTATCCCCTATTTCAGGCTTTGGGCTATCCTGACCCTGGGTTTCTTTGGAAGGCGTCGGCGGGGATGGTGTACGCGTCACGCCCGGTGTCCATTTGAACGAAATTATACAGTATAAGGAATTTTCTGTCAGAATTTCAAACCTACTTTATTAGAGGGTGCCTAGAACAAAATGAATGTTATGGTTCAAAAGTACTCGTCCAGTAGTGTAGAACACCACTTTTCAATCATCTTAATACCTGGTCATTTGAGCTTGGTATAGCTGTCAGAAGATGGCCATTTTTTGCTGAATTTTGCCGAATTTTGCCTAATTTTGCTGAAAATGGCCATCTTCCGGCCGCGATTGTGAGCTCAAAACCTCACATAATGATATGATTGAAAATGCTATTGTTCACTAATTTCCGAGTATTTTTAAACCATAGCATTCATTGTGTTCTAGGCACTCGCCACAATCGGCTTATATAATCATGCTCTTTGTCATTTTTGCTTACGGAACTTTTGGGTGCAAATGGGAGCCTGGTACAAGAGGAATCATTCTCACAAAGGTGACTGTGGGTAGATCAAATACCCACGCCTTGCCTACTGCGCGTCACTGCCGCGTCAGTGCGCGCCGGTACCGCGCCAGTGCACGCTGCCCCTCGTTAATGCGTGGCAATCTTGTGTCGCCTATGTTTCACTGTCTGAGCCCAATTCAGCCTTCTAAAGGAGGCCCGGGCATCAGATATGCCAAAAAGCGGACTTTATTATGCAAAAGTTAAACTATTCTCGGTCAATAACTAACCTTGACCAGTAGAGCTCCTTATTACACTTCCTCTCATTCACCAGAACCTGTCTTTCAATAATGGAAAGGCAAACTCGTTGTCGTTGGTGCTAACTGGTGCTGCCTAGAATTCAGTCGAAATAAAATTGGCCTGGCACACATTGAGCGTGCTGGACCTGCCAGGGCAGTTTTCTCACGATAAAATCAAATTGTATACGAGCAGAACTCAATGCTGTCAACTGTTAAATGATAAAAACTGATGTTTAACAGCACAGTCTGTCTACTAAAATTATTAAACATGCGGGCTTGTCTTGAGTTCATCTTCACGATCTCAATGAATGGGAGCCGACCATATTATTTGTACATGTTGAGTCGGGATATAGCTGTGCGCTAGATGCGGACAGCCACAGTGTCCCGATTGACCCAAGCTTGGTTCATGCTACCTGGTACTGGCGGATGGCTGAGTTACACCTGTGGGTGTATCAAGTAAGGTTTGATGCCCTAGTTTTATCTGGGCTTCAGTGAATGTTGCTTCTAGACACATTTAATCTGTACGCACCGAGGATCGAACACACGCCAGGATGCGGTTCAGAAAGCGGGCCGGTAATATAGCCGGTTACAGCCACTATTTTATCACAAAAAATCTAATGAAACTCGTACAAAAGACTTCAACACAGCCACTATTTCATCATAACGATCCCGGGGGACTGAGTTGTTCAGAGGCCGAAAAATCCTCATATCGATTTCCCAAATGGACGATCACTTATTACATAAGCACTCGTAACTCAAATACCTAGATCTAGAGCAATAGATATGAGTACAGCATGATAAAAATGAACATGAGATGTATCCACTGATGTGTGTGGGGGGGGGGAGGTCCAAAATGTTCAATTTGCGCGCGCGCGCCCGGTCCTCGAGTTTACGCACGCGCGGGTCTGAGTTTATTTATGGTGGTATGGATCCCGCAAGCGCGGAAATCAAAACCGCGCAAAGTCCGCGGTAATCAAAATCGCGCAAAGTCGCCGAGTCCGAAAAAACGCGCAAACTCGGGACAACGGAAAAAATTGCAGAGTCGGTTCGCAACACAATCCGGCAGAGAATCAGGCACTCAATCTCCTCTCCGGTGAGTTTGAGCACTCTTGAGCACTTCAAAAAAAAAAAAGAACTCCCGATCAGATGAGACTTGTTCCAACTACAACCAGTAGCTATAGACTCCCCTCCTTGGCACACTGGAACAGGGTACATGGTTTAAGCTTCAGCAGGGGCCTGTTATCGTGTTATTTTTATTCAACACCCAGTGGTGGCCAAATTAAAGTCAGGACTAGTCATCTGTAGACTCAGTGTAGAGGTATAAGTTTAAATAACCGAGGTACCAGTTTAAATTGTTGAAGCGTTTGGCTGCGAGAGACTAAGTCATCCTCACAACCCCGGTTGCCATTACTATCCCGCCACTCTGACATAAAGTTTAGTCGTGTCTTTTTAAAGTTGAACTTTAACATCTGCAGGGCCTCCATTAGTAAAGGACTGGTTCGGTTGCGTCGCTTCGTATCAGTCTCAGCAGAGGAGGAAAAGACCCGCTCTGATGGGACTGATGTTGCTTGAATAGGTGCATAGTCAAGGAAAAGCCGATATATGGCTGTCCACGTCTTGCTTCCGTGATTCTGTTGAATCAATGAGCGATAACCACAAGTGGAAGGATAAGCCAAGGTTTTGACTTACTGTCCAGTAGCCAATCATGCCGGTTGAGCTCCGAGGCGGAATAGAACTAGAAATATAGTCATCCATTTCTTCCTCAACAGTCCACTGCCCGCTAGATGCTCGACCAGCGACTGCTGAGAATTCCAATGATGTGGAGGTGGTCCGATATCGGTCCAGAGTTCGAGCAATAGTATTCACCGCAATGGGAGCTGGTGTGGCAGTTGAACGTGTATGAGATGTACGACGGGACTGCTGACGAGATGGCTGATGAGATCCAGATGAGTTGCGGGAACCAGAACGAGCTGGGCTATTTCCAGCGGAAACATCCTCCTCTTCTCGGTATTCTCGAAGCTGGAATTCCACAGTTAGTACAGGTCCCGACAAAAAAATAAAAAAGTGCCTTATTGAGAACCATTTGTCGTGCCTTTGCTTGCAAGTCGGTGTTCCAATTTTTCCGAATCCACTCGAACCGAACAGAGGGGTTGATAACTGAGAGTCGAACATTAAATGGGTAAATCAAAGAGTAAGGAAATGGCTTACACATCGAAATGACATATGTGTCTGTTTCCCCCATCTTGCTATAGTATTTGTTGGCAAGCTCGAGTCCGGGTTTGATGAGTGCAACAATGTTTGCATTTGCTAAATCCGGATCGTCCTGCATGGCCTTCTATGATGAGACAAAGAGTTCGAAGGCAGGGATAGCAGCTGCGAGCATCGGTGTGTTTTCAACTGCCCTAGCAGTTTGAACGACATGTGGTTGCTAGTATTGAAAGTGAACTTGTGAATACACTGAGAAGGATGGGAGAAACACACCTGCAAAATCAACTCCAACAATTCCAACCGATCCCAGAGCTGTGGTTGAAGTTGATGGCGGAAATTCCGTGCATCCCGACATAACCATGAATTGCGTCAATGGCTGAGTTGTTGGCATCAGTGTATGGGATTTCATGGATGTGTCCACATACCTCTTTCAGGTAACGCAGCCTACGGAGCATGTAAAATAGAGAATCCCACCGTGTCTTGACATCGGGAAGAAGGATGACCGGCTCAAAACAATGACCACCTTCTCAACCCTATTCCCAACCACCCTCAGCTCCATCCACAACTGCTTTGCATTGCCATCCTCAACGATCTCCATCAGGAGATCACGACGTAGACCTGATTTCCGAATGAAACCAACAGTTTTTCTTGCTCGGTGAATAGGACCCGATTTCCGAGTCGTTCGGACAGGTCGAAGGAAGTTCAATTGGTCGTCGTCAGAATAATCACTGGGTGTGGCAGGTTCGGTCTCCGTGTCTGAGTAATGCTCGGCTGTGTCGTCCTTCTCCGTTTTCTTGATAACAGCTTGAGCACACAAATTGATTATGTGGGAAAAGCACCGAATCAAGTTTTTCTTTGCATCAAAGTCATCGACCCCGATTGCATGCAGTTCTGTGGCAAGGTGGACCATGAATGTGAGGTTGGAGGAAGCGTTGTCCATGGTAAAGTGCCCAATCTGGTAAGAAATATGCTTTAGAGCCAAATAAATATTAAACAGACAATAAACTAGACCTTATTAAGAATCTCCGCAGATTCCAAAATGTTGAAGACAATGCGAGGAATTCGTGCACCGCTATGACCCCCACGAATGCGACGAAATGCAAGTAATGCTTGTCGGAGTGTCACTTGACCTGTCTCAGCATTGCGGCTGAGCCAGTGAGCTGTGAGCGCAAGATATGGATGCATTCCTTTGCTGCTCCATATATCAGCTGTGAAGCTAATTTTCCCAAGAGCACTCTATAATTTATTTAACACTGTGGAAAGAAAATTCGGGGAAAAGGAAACTTGCGTACTACATATGTAACTCCTGTTTGAGTGCATTGTAATATTCTCTCCATAGCTCAATGATGAGCGATCGAAGCTTTGTACGGTGAGGGATGTCCCTTTCGTGCAAAGATTCACGCAGCAGCAGAAGCAGGTCACGAAAATCACGATTTTCAACAATGTTGATTGACTATCGCTGTGGTCAGCCCAAAGTCACTAGTAAATCGAATGACACACCAGATCATTAGCCACAATAACCCTCACAAGCTGGTTCAAGAGCTCTTTCTCAGAAAATGGAACCCGCTTCCTTCCTTCCGCTGAATCCTGACCAGATCCCTGCAGTGCAGCCAATAAACTGGCTGGCAATTTTGTTTCCCAGCCTCGAGCCCTGATTTCGGCGAGGAATTCTGGAGCATGTTCGCGTTTTACATGACCCCGAAGAGTCGTCCCACTGTTACCACTCGCATATATCTCCCTACAGGTTGATCAAGAACAATGTTAACAAGAAACGCCAGTAACGCACCCACAAAGACGACATTTCCATGAACCACTCTGAACATGCCGACCCCAAAAATAGTTTCCATCGGGGGCACGTTCACGAGCAATCACAGTCTCATCTGCCCACTCAAACCCTGTGTCATCCTCAACATATCCAGCCTTCTTCTTCCCCTTTCGTGCCTGTGGAGCATCTTGGGTAGGATCGGTGACCACAGCACTACCCTGACGCCCACCTCGACGACCACGAGGCTGTTGCCGTCTGCTGTCGGAAGGCTTTTGGGACTCATCGTCAGAGTCATCAGAGTTTAGGACTACAACATTGGCCTAATAAAATATTTGTGACTTCAGAACTCAATAACACTCAAAGAAGGAACACGTACACGACGGCGTCCCGTTGGAGGGCGAGGAGCCTCCTCGGGCTCTGAATCATTCTCTTCGACAGACTGTTCAGATCTGAGATCAATCTCGTCTTCATCGGAAGTGTTGTCGTTCCAATCTCGACGCCGAGGACCAGGGCTGGCCATGGGGCCATAATCAGTGATTTGGACCTCCAGACGACGTGCAGCCCGCTGCGCTGGTGTTTGTTGCGGCTGCGTCATGTGCTGACTTTGCAGTGGTCGGACTGGTGTTTGCACAGTCCCAAAATTCGCTAATGGACGACGAGGGGATGCTGCGGGTGGTATAGCCTGTACAATAGCTCAGAGATAGTAAATGCATGAATACAAGAGAACATACCATCCTCGCTATGGGTGGCCCGCCACCCGCATTCAAAGTACCAGAATCAATGTGTTGGTCTTGTACTGTGCAGCGATCAGATAATTTCGGAGGTTGCAGAGATAACAAACCAGAGGTTGTAGATCGAAGTTGCGGGTTGAACACTGTGGTATCAATGAGTCTGAATCCCAATGGTTAAACAGAAGTGAAGGCACTGACATCCCAGGGGTGCATATCCATGTGCTTCATGAGAGCTCTGTGATGATTGAGAGGCTGGTGGTTGGGTTGTCGCAGCTGGAGGATCTGAAGAGGCGCCTTTCGAGGACCCTTGTCTGGTAGACCGTCGTCTTCGGCCGTCATCCTGTGTGGCAGGTAGACGATTTGTGTCGGCCGAGCTCTTTGACTTTGGGAGCGGGTTTTTTGGGCCCATTGGAAAGGAGTCCTTGGTGTGGTCGAAACTCACTTGCCTTCAAATACCCTAGGATGCTCTATTTTTAGAACAATGGAGCCAAAAGGCAGGGTCTGCAATCGCAACAAGACAAATTTCATAAAACTAGGATGCCTGGCAGTTGGCATCTCATTTAAGGAGTCGAGAGCAGCGCCTGCCTTGATTTTGTGCTAAATTCAACTCCAGATACCTGTATCTTACCAAATGACGCTGAAATCACAAATGAAAGCACGAGGGAGACAAAGAGATATGAAAATGAGAAGAATTCAGCACGTCAAAAGAGCATATACATAGAGCAGGAATGGGAAGCCGTTCGAGGTAAAGTTGTCAGCGAGAACAAGATAAGATTCACATGACACTTGATTCCCACATTAGATTAGTGACTGTTCGGCTTGCCCCTAGCCGTCATTGAGGTATAAAGTTATAGGATGGATTATTGGCTCCCATTTGACAGGTTAGTAGATGAACAATCAGCACAAATGAAATCTATCCTTCAATATGAGAACAGTCAGTGCGAAATAAAATCTGTCAACAGATATGAGAACAGTCACCTGAAATTAAATGCCAATCTGCCATGGCTTGAGATGTGAAGTCAACCCATGAAGAGTCCGTTGTTATACGCGCTAGCACGCTAAGCCCAAATTGTCCATAAGCGCCCGCCGGATCAACAAACACCCTGTCAAACGAATACCCTGTCAAACTCACAAATTCCGCTAATTATAACACGGGGTCTCGCTCACCCCTTCCCATTGACTCATATTCTGTCCAGATATTCCCGCACTCGCATAGCCTTGCATCATCTATTCTGTCTCAATATATGCTTCATTTTGCTGATTTATCGAAAAGAGGGCATTAGGAAGTAAAAATATGTGCAAGCTAAACGAAGCCACTGTATCCGGGTTATTATGCATCATTTTTCAATGTTAACCTACCCTGAAAAATATTCAGTAGATTGAGGAGCATATGGAAAGTCTGAGAATATTTTTTGCCAGTGTGCCTTCCAGTACCTGTCGCAAAACAAGGCTCTCAATAAGTGCGACAAGATCGGCACAGCCACCGGGTCAAAGCTTCTGTACGACAATCCTCTAGAGAAACATGTATTCAGCTCTCTGCCTTTGCAAGGCCCTCCAACTTCAGGCTCCCTCTTACCTTGTGCATGCAAATGTGGTGGTGGGTTCAACCAAAGTATTAAAGTCGATTCCTGCTGATGCCGAGTGATGTGGGCATGGAAAGAACTAGAGGTGAACATAGAATACATGGAATGTATTTATTACCCCCCAGGAACCCGGGTTTTAAAGAGACTTACAGCCGTTTGCAGAACTTAGGGCGCGGCGTGTTTTTTTTTTTTTTTTGTAAGTTTTCAAGAGAACAGCGATTGCGGGATCATTTCTCAACCATTTGCCCTGAAAATTAGCTCATTCAATTCACACAGAAAGGGCGGAGGGCCCCATGTCCTAGGATTTTTTATAGGAACCGAAAATCTCCTTTTTAGGATAGATTCCCGTGTTTTTCAGTGGTTGAGCGGAGAACACGTCCCATGGGACCTATTTTGCTCCGATTGACCTAGATTTTTGTTATGGTGGACTTGGAAATATTCTGGAGGGCCTGAAATACCGGGATAGTGAATGTGAACTCTGGTTCGAATTTACCATACACTTTGGCATCGACAATATGAAAGGAATTTATCTATGAACTGTATATTTGAAGTATTGATCCCATTCAAAATACCGGTATTTCAGGCCCTCCGGAATATGTATAAGTCCATCATAATAAAAATTTAGGTCAATCGGAGCAAAATAGGTCCCATGGGACGTGTTCTCTGCTCAACCACTGCAAAACACGGGAATCTATCCCAAAAAGGAAATTTTCGGTGCCCATAAAAAAAGCCTAGGAGGCGAGGCCCTCCGCCCGTTCCGTGAAAATCGAATGAGCCTATTTTCAGGGCAAACGGTAGAGAAATGATCCCGAAATCGCTGTTCTCGTGAAAACTTACAAAAAAAAAAAAAAAAGGGCCGCGCCCTAAGTTCTGCAAACAGCTGTAAACGTACTCAAGTCGACCCAAGTCGACTCCGACCAACTTCCAAGTCACATCAAGTCGCATTTGTGACTCGACTCGACTTGACTTACAGCTCTTTGCAGAACTTAGGGCGCGGCCCGTTTTTTTTCTATTTTTGGTAAGTTTTCACAAGAACAGCGATTGCAACCTCAATTCTCAACGGTTGTCTCTGGAAATAGGCTCATTAGATTCGCGTTGGAATTCCGCAGGGCCTAGCATATTAGGATTTTTTCTGAGCACCTCAAAATGATTCACTGGTTCAATTTTCGTTGTTTTTGACCGTCTGACAGCAGAACATGTACCATAGGAGGTATAGTGCTCCGATTGGCCTAGATTTTTAATATGATGTACTTGGATGTATTATGGAGGGCTTGAAATACCGGCATTTTGAATGGGATCAATACTTCAAATATACAGCTCATAGATAAATTCCTTCCATATTGTTGATACCAAAGTGTATGGTAGATTCGAACCAGAGTTCACATTCACTATCCCGGTAGTTCAGGCCCTCCGGAATACATTCAAGTCCATCATATCAAAAATCTTGGTTGATCGGAGAAAAATAGGTCCCATGGGACGTGTTCTCCTCACAACCGCTGAAAAACACGGGAATATATCCCAAAAAGGAATTTTTCGGTGTGCTTAAAAAAACCTAGGAGGCCAGGCCCTCCGCTCTTTCCGTGCGAATTGAATGAGCTTACTCCCGAGTAAAAACATTGAGAATCGAGCTCACAACGACTGTTCTGGTGAAAACTTGCCAAAAAAAAAAAAAAACAGCCCGCGCCCTAAGTTCTGCAAAGGGCTGTAAAATCCGACTTACTTGTCGACTTCTGAGACTCGAGTCAAGTTTTACGGCAACATTACTGTCCAGTCCTTTTTTTTAATTTCCACGTATGATCTCCACCAGAACACTTCGAAGGCCAGATTTGTATAGTGGTCTGGATTTCCCAGCAGGTATAGTGAGGCCATAGGACTCCTTATTTGCAGTTTTGAAGTCAATGAATTCATCATTTGCATCAGGAGCACCCTCGAATCTTCGCTTTCTTTTGCAGTGGAATCTACACCTATCGTGTTGCGTTCCAAGACCATTCGAACCGTATAACTATAGGGACTTGGTGGTATTATCAGGTGGCTGGAATCTGAATTGCGCAGAGTCCCCGGAAGTCCCGGATCGCCGTTCCCGAAACGACACTGTAGGGGTTTTCCATCCTGCTTTGAATCGCGTCAAAAACGGAAGTTTTGGCTTTATTCAAGCACTTACAGGCAACCATCTCATGTTCGGAATTGGTCGGAGACGCAGCCATAGGTGGGTTTACTGCTAAAACCGTCGGCGTCGACGAGGAGAAACTATGGATGAATGAAACGCATTCAGTGAACCATTATCTGCGGGGTCTATCCCTGTTTTCTCCGTGGCTTTTGAGGAGTAAATCGCAGGTGATGGCCTGGCGGAACAATCTCACCGCTGTTACTCGCTCCTAGAGGCAAAATGGAATGAGATAAGTTTCAAAACTTACCTTTGGATGTAAAATCAAGGCGTTCCTGGACGACGAAGGTGGAGAGTGTATGTGTGAATTGAATCTTTAGTAGAACTCTTTATCTCTATCTGAGTACACCATCTCCTAGATAATGTGCCGAGGCCCAACATATAAAAAACTATGGCATTCGGGGCACCAGAAACATTCCTACAGGTGTCCTTCGCAAGAATGCGATCAGAATTAGATTTCTGAGCCAAGAAAGAATCCTATCGCTTGAACAAGAAATCCAAGGATGCCATCCCCTGTGGATTTCCAATGCCGATCGAATGGTCTAATTTCCAGGGCGAACGGACACGAACGGAGGGCAGGGAGGCTTTCCTGGACAAAACGATCAAAAAGTGCCCAAAAAGGAGGGAGAAACCGTCCGCGCCTGTTGTACCACAAACGGCTATAATATTATTTGAAACACTGGTCGTGTGGCAGGATATGTAATCGTGCGGTGGCGTTTCGTTCTGTAAAGATAATAATAATATGTGTTATCACTTGTGCGGTGGTGCAGATTGCTCTGGTAATAAATTCTGGTAAGCAAGATGAATTGTGGCCTAAAGCACAAGACTGGGATCTTACCCGGTAAGCCGATTCTAAGGCAATTCTAAGGCAATTCTAGTACCATGTCGACTGTGAAGGGATTGCAATAGGAAGTACATATGGCAGTCAGAATGTTGCTTTATGATGTCACACACAACATGCCAAATTCCCGCACAACTCTGGATTTTTTCGCACATAACTTTGAAGATTTTCGTTCACACACAAGATGGAAGATTTTCCTCTGATTACGTAATTTGGTTGAGAACCGCAAACTTCCGATCAATGGCCATGTCAGTCTGGATCCCAGAGAGATCCAGGCATGACCACATGTCAAGGCGAAATAAGTTACCACTGCCACATGAACGCGGAGAAAAGAGGCGGTTATACGATCCCGAGGAATATGATACCCTTGGGATTTCAGGTGACCGCGTATCATTCGCCGTCCAAACTGAGGGAAGATTTTCTAACATGGCAGCAAGGAGCTGATCCAGCTCCGTATCAGAGATGGCGGAAACGGGCGGAGTAGAGGAGGTACGAAGGCGGTCAACTCCACCTTCAGCGTTGATGCGATACTGGAATACGGGTGCACCCGGTTGAACAAGTCCGGCCCGTACAGCTAACCCCAATCTCGGGTGCTATACCGGTGGGGCCACGAAGGTCCAGCGCAGCACGAAGAGAATGAGAGTCAATTTCCACGCGCAGACGACTGCGTCGGCCCATGCGAACCCGGCGAGCAACAACGAGCGGCCTGCATCTGGCGGGTCCATTGATTCATGGCACGCAAGATCTAGGGCAGTCACCATGTCGGAGATGGAGGTCTGTAGGACGCCGTACTCGGCGGGAGGGAACACAAGCATGTGCTGTGGAATAATCAGGCTAGCATAGATGGTGGAAATACAACACGCACCTGCTCAGCCGCTGAAGCAAGAGCTAAGCCCCGATCCCTGACGGCATTCAGCCGAGGTGGATCTCCAACCATTACACGGAGTGCGGAGAGAACATCGTCATGGAATCTATAAAATTCCTATGACATCCGGGATAGCCGTGTAGATCCAGGTGGGTAGACGGTGTAGATGACGAATTCTCGCCCATGCCTACTCGGATTGGCCTACGTTGTGGCCGACCAGACCACATCAAAAGCATACAACAGTGCGCTGACGAGATGGGTCCTCCCTGTCGTCCGGCTTCGAGCGCTCCTGCTTCTCTTTGCAGAGCGATACTCTGCATCCTGGATATCAATGATATACGGGGAAATGAAGAATTGAGCACGAATCTTCCTATAAAAATCCCTGTATGCCGGAAACCAAAGTTTGAGGTCCAGATCAGCCATGATATTGTTGTAGTGGCGAGCAAAGCCCTCCATGATTTTAACCCCGGAAATAGCCTCTAAAAATGTGATTTAAAAACGTGAGGAAGGTGTTGTAGCAGGTCAAGAAGGTGGCCCGATCCAACGTCCGCTCATCGGGGAATTCTGACACGTCGATGGCAGTGACTTTAGTAGATTCCCCAGTGCCGTGTTTGAGCGTCTTCATGTTGCTGGAACGAATGATCTCCAGAGAAGCCGGCAGGAACAACGTCAAAGGAGGTGAAATCCCATTCTAGGTGCTTATTATTTATACGATACATGATCACAAACCTTCCTCGAACCGTCGACGGAGCCAGCCCCCCTTTGCCAAAAATTAGGTCGATTGGAGACACCCTCCCCATCAGCGTTTGCGAAGGGGGTCCACCATGATGCCCCTCACGGTGGTCAAAGGCATTGCCGCACGGACCAGCGGCGAACCAGTGAAGTCCCAGTCCCGAATTTCGCCGCTCTGTGTAAGGTAGGAGCTCGCTTGGAGCTGAAGGGCTGTGAGAAATCGGAATTGTGGCTGCGCGAGTTTTGAATCGAGGACAGCCCAGGGGTGGACGATTTCCGATGTATCTTCCCCGAAGTGCGATTCATAAATGTGAATTGTTTGCAAGCTGTGGGACGATACAGCCTCCAGAATTTGGAGAAGCGGTGGAGTATCACCTTCAACGTATAGGTACTTGAGGTTCGTAGCCATTTGGATGCCCGATATCACAAAGGGTAGACACTCTGAGCATGCCTGCATGAGCTGAGTCCTGTAGTAGATTCGGACGACACTCACCGGAGAATGCGCCGATCTTCAGAGTTTCAACAGCTGAACCGAAATCTTGGAAGTACAGTTCAACGTCTGTGTTGACATGCTGGGCGTGCAGGGAGATGTATCTGGGCGGACGGTGGGCTGGATCCGACCTAAGGTACTGGAACAGCACGCCAGCCCCCTCGACGACATGAAGAACTACCGTTTGAATATTAGGTGGGAAAACACCTGTCTCCTCAAATACGCCCCGTGTGATGACCCGCCCATGGATTGACAGGTTCTGGAGCAGCCGGAACGAAGAAACGGCGTGCAGGATCACATCTAGGGGCAGGCTCTCGAAGGTGATTTTGAATGATTGCAACCCAGGAACGGTGCGCCCTCATATGGCACAGTGCAAAGCAAACTGCTCGCACTGAAAGTCCGCTTTGTCAGGAAGATCAGGGAAATGAAAAGAGAGAATCTGGAGCATGCTGCTGTGCTTGAATGCGAGCACTTGCTGGTCATCCAGAAGTAGCCCATGCTCATCGAGGCAAAGCTTCAAATGCCGGATATTGGAGGTGAGGGAATGAGATCCTGTGTCTAGGAGGGAAAAGAATGCGCGAGCATTTTGAGTGTTGAGAGTAACATGGGAGAAGAGATGTAAGCGACTGCGAGGCAGCCATCGCCTGGATACAAGTCCAAGGAGCCCCACAGAGCGCAAAGCATTGTTGTCTAAATGATTAGGTTCCCCCACAACATGGTCAATGACCTCGTCAATGAGTTCCTGAGCGAAATCACACATGGATGAGGGAGAGAGAGGTCATCGATAAGCACAGGATTGTTCCTATTTTTGGAGATTTGCCATCACATTGTACTGATCCACCAGGACCCCTGATCTAAAATGCTAGCACCTATGCCGCGCCAAAACCGTCCTTCTTCTGATGAGAACAGAACATCAGGAGAGGTTCTAGTCAACAGTAAGTACATGTGGGACAGTATAACAGTCCAACATACTTCAGACGCACGATGCTGAGGAACGGGGACGCACGCTGCGGATCCTTGATGCGCTGGCAGTCATGCATCAGGAAAAAATGAGGTTGCAACCTAGCACAATATAGCCAATATAGCCACAGTAGCCCCGTAGCTAAGTCCCTGGTTTGTAGGGACAGGCGGGAGCTACAGACTGCTACGGAGTTAACTATAGCTTGCGTGAGGCTCATATACCCACCATAGCTTCATAGCTTCACAGTGCCCATAGCACTCAGTAGTACTGGGAGCTCAACATAGTCCGGTGTCGGCCCATTGAAGAAACCATCAAAAAGAGCAAATGGGAATTCATTCGTTAACTAGTTACTACAGACAGTCTGATTAACCAACGATGGGCAAGGGAATGGACGTGTCGAACAAGAAGGCGGGCAAGGAAGAGGGTGCAATTGGGGGGAGGGGAGGGACACGCGGCTTTCGTGGGGAGGCGGCACTACTTGGAGGTGTGGTTAGGAACAACGGACTGTCAATGGACCAATGACTCACCCTATAGAAGGATCCCAGTAACATAGAAGGAAAGACAGAGCCGAGGATCTTAGACACTCAGAACGATGGAGCGAGGAGGCATCTTGATGTGAGTGAGTTCGAGGAGCTAACAAAGTGCTTGGGTGTCTGGGCAGATTTTGTGGTCTCATGGTATAGTATATTGACGCCTTGACCTCTTGACGTCCTAACTTGAGGTAATGAGGGGCTGGACGATGAACTGCTTGGGCATATTGGCAGATTGTGGTCTTGGGGAGTAGTATCTTGATGCCTTGACCTCTTGGAAGTTCGGGCTAACTTGAGGTATAGCGTGCTTGAGGGAACGACGAGCGGACGGGTAAATGAGGGGAGGAGGAAAAGGGAAGATGGAGGCGGGAGGCAAGGAGCAAGCGAGTACGACATCAACCAACCATCTTTGATGGAATCACGCGCACGGACCTTCATCGGAGTTTGAACAACTTGTGTTACGATCAATGATTAATCGTTCAAGGCGAATTGATGATCAATCTGCCTGTCTCTCGAACTTATCCTTCAGCCTGCAACTCCTCTAAGTCCTCGTGGAAGCCCTCAACCGGTTATGTGGTGTACCACCTACTAGAAAATTTATATTTGGTTGAAGATTCAGAAGCAGATTCGGAGGAGTATGTGGTTGGTATGTGGAGTCGCGAATTTCGGGTGCCAGTCATTCCTGGTCCTTGGATATTACTATCCATGCTCCTTTAAATGGTGCTGATTCGAATTTAATTCCTTCAGAAACAACGAAAAGCAGTAAAGATGCCAGTTACATAAAAGATGTAAGATCTGAAAGACAAATGTGTAGTTTTGCTGATGGCACAGTGCGAGCTATGTTGATCTCCGTAGCCATCACATATGGCTATTGTAGCACTGAAGAACTACTGACTGGTGAGCCAGAGCTATCACAGCTATGCACCACTATTTGTGACTACATGTCTAACCACCCAGCTATTTCCCGTGGAGTTTTTCCTGATGTGTGGAACGGACCGCAAGATGAAAATCGCGTCACCTGTCTGATTCTGAAGTCTAAGACTGACAGGCTAGGCCCCTGGACACCGAAAACGGGCCATATCACCATGATTGAAAATTCGACATGATAGTAAGAGGGACGTTCGTGTTTGATCCAGAAGGACCGTCAAATATCCATAAGTAGCTGCAGTTAAGCCGAGCAATATGGCGGTCATGATCGTAACCACCGGGTTGACGGGATGCAGAAAGGCGACTTGGCCGGCAAAGAAGAGGAGGTAAGATAGGTGCAGCAGGAAGGGGATGAATTCAACCAGTGTGCCGGAATTGGGAAAGCCTGTAGTAAAGGATGATAAAATGCGACCCCAGATGACGGGGGAGGGACGCATCTCGGTCCTTTGGATGAATTCTCTTGCCCATTGCTCCACTAGCGTCGCGATGAAAGTACAGGAGAGACTCAGCCAAAGGCTGAGGAACCAGAGAGTGTTGCAAGCGCACCTAAGTGACCTACTATTTTATTATGTAGGGACCTTCTTAGGTAGGTTCTGTCGTGGCAAAACCTACCTACTTAAAAGGTCTGAGTAGGCGTCAGAGGCGTAGGTGGTCGTGCTTCTTTTAGTCATGCAGGGCACGCGGTGCGCAGCGGTCGGCAGTAGCATCCGCAGGCACCTCCCGACATCTTCCCATGCTTGCATTTATGGTTGTCCCACCCCTGCGCCCACCCCTGCGCTCGCCGTCCGGCTTTTTCGGGGCGTTTTCTACAGTTCAAACAGAAATTGTGCTGGCTATCGCACAAACAAGGCCCCGTGAAAATCCAGGTTGAAGTGGCTCTAAACGGGGCAATTTAGTGATTTGATGCGAAACTCAGCACACCAAGCACTCCTGACTTTCCACCTCAGATGTCAAACCGAATATGGCAATTTGATGGCGGCAAATGTATGGCACTTTCAAACTCCGCCTCACCCACGAATCACTGGGAACGTCAGCCACCTCCATTCCTCTCTTCCTCCCACATCGCCCTCGCTCCCCACAGCCATCTCGCCCCGCCGTTTTTCCTCCTTCCACGCCAATCTCTGCCTCTGAGATCGGGCGTGTCGTTGCGAACGACTGTGTCCCGCTGCCGAGGAATTAAGGTGCGCGCTTCGAATTCTCTCTGTGCCACGATTCGCTGCGCAGGGCTGGGCCTGTCTCATCGTGTGCGGCCTCTCATCATAGCTTGGTGCACCAGCGGGGCACTCGTAGCTCAGTACGCTCTGTGCTCATCGCGCAACAATCAGCGCGCTCGGCTGCTTCGGGCGCGGCATCGCTCTTGTGCATCTCGCGCGGGACTCAAATGCAGCGTGCGGCGCCACTCATTGGACCACTTAGCTCCCACGCGCTCGCCCGGAGGTGTGCTCACGCTGCTCTCGTGCGAGCGCGCACACGTCATACAGCTCTAGGCTCACACAGCGCACGAGAACTCTCGCCGCTACGCCCGCACCGCGCGATCTGGGGGTTAGAGTTTGGTTGTTAGGCTCAGGTAGATATCATGTAGAAAATATGCAGAGAATGTATTGTGGCAACATGCTCGTTCTTACTTGTCGCATTTCTTACACTGAGCCGGCGTTGGCGGCTGCTTGATGGTAGCTTGATTGCCATCAGCTTTACCATACATTTGCCGCCATCAAATTGCCTTATTCAGTTTGACATCTGAGGCGGAAAGTGAAAGAGTCACACCAAGCCACTGTTACAGCTGTTTGCATAAGTAATGACACTCCCATCATTTTGTAAATAAGAAAGCAAACAAATACTTCCTGTCTTCCAGCGCTCATCTTGAGCTCAGTTCGGCACCAAATCACTTGAAAGTAGGCGCGTTCGACAGCATTTTGAAGCCGCTTTCGTCCTATTACGGTCTCAACTCCTAATCGCGCAACTTTTTTTCAACCAAAATTGAAAATTCGGCTCCAGCGCGTCGGAGCCGCCGTCTTTGCGGCTCTCTTTCAAGCTCAATTCTGGACCAAATCTGCTAAAACTAGGCTCCGTCGAACGGCATTTGGCGCCCCAATTCAACTCTCTTTCGCTGACCTACCTGCTGGAGCCAATGACCATCTGTTTGCGCATGCGTCGGGATCGCGCAATTTTGTCCTGCTCTTTTCAGGCTTGGTTCTTGTCCATCCTAGCCTCTAGGTGTGTTCTGAACCTGCTCTGCATGATAGCATGGCTCAATCTTATATCATCAAGTGCTCCTCGCTCATTGACTTATATATGCTCCCTCGTTCAAGGTCTCGATCCGTTGGTCCTCGCTTGCTACACCCACATCCCTCAGTCGATGCCGTTCCGCCTCTGACTCGCGCCCGCCAGTTACTCGAACGAATTCAACTACCGCCCCGCCAGCCCAATCGCCACCGAGACGCTCAAGGACGGCCGGCTGCCCGTGCGCGGGGCCGCTCCGACCGCGGCTACATCCACGATTCCAACAAGTCAACAAGCGGGAGGCGGAGTGGGAGGGGAAGAATCGCAGTCCGACGGTGAGGAAGCGAGAACTGAGAAGTGAGTGTGTGTGTGTTGGGTTGTATAGAATGTGCATCGCCCTTCTTTCTCTCGCTTCGCGCTGTGTGTTGCCGTTGCCTATTTCTCACTACGGCGTGCGTCCCAAGTTTTTAGGCCGCAGCTCTCCCTCTCGCCCCCCTGCCTCTCCCTCTCGCATTTGCGCTCTGCCCCCCTGCCTTCCCGCCCCACGCTCCACGCTCCACGCGCCAAACCTGTACGTTCCGCTCCCCTCACTTGGACACTCGCTCGGACACTCTATCCATCTGTCTCTATCTTTTTCTGTCTCCCCAATCTTTCTCTGTCCATCTGTATACCTCGACATAATCTCGTTTGCGCACGGCAGAACGATCTCACTGCAATACCTGGGATCGGAATTATGGACATTCATTTTCTCTGTCTGTCTGCCTGTCCGTCTGGCTGGCTGCTCGCAATCTTTCCGTTCAAATTTCTCCGTCGCCGGTGCTCTCGAGTCAACGGAACTCCTCATGCGATGCGAGGGATTCGGTCCCCGCTCGATCTGCGACGATTCGCGGACGTCATACGTACGTATCTCAGCTCATTGTTGTCAAATTCAACGAAGAAGAAAATCCGGGCGCGGTGAACTGACGATCATGGTGTGCCTCGGTTGTGCTTTCGTTAGTCCAGTGTTGTATATCGTGCCGTGCTCGTGCTCCTACTCTGAATCCTACGCCTACTCCTTCCTAATCGTCCCCTGCTCACTGCCATCGTGATCGCGTTTCGATTGCACTCCCTTTGGTTTTCTTCTTTCTCATTCTCTGCCGATGAGGTGACTGCCCGTTAGCCAGGGAGTGCAAACCAACTAACCACCAATTTCAGGTCAACAATTTCCCGACGCCAAACTCGCAGGGATAACTCGAAGCGAAACTAAGTGGGTGTGGATGAAGTCAATCGCTCCACCAAGTGTTGGAGAGTCGTTCCAACGTAATGGAGAGACGGGCGTTCGTATTGCCCGGGGGACACGCACCGTTCAGCCGGATCTTTTTTTGGTGGTTTGGGTGAGGAGTAAGTACTCACGAGCGTTGAATTTTCTTTTATGTGGTGTACACGTGTGATCTTCCAACGAAAATCCAATCTCACGCTCCTATGGCAGAGATACGTACAAAAGGTGGCAGATCGAGCTTCTGCCCGTCGCGCGTGAGCCCTACCTAGATCGAGCTTGCGGTTCCAGAAATGAACTGTTGAACACGGGGGAGGGCGTTCGACTCGCCCGACGGACGTACAGCTCTTGAACCCGAGTAATTCTTGTTTTTTGTGAACACTCGTTTGTCTCTCGTCTCCCGAGTTGTCTCGCGAGCTTAGGCCCTGGTTTACCTTCTCCTTTTGAGTAGTTCTATTCCCAGCATGCACTCTACCTGTAAGCATGAGTGCCCGTCAGACAGGTAGTGCGAAGAACCACCAATTTTAGGTCGACGATTTCCAGACGCTGAGCTCGCAGGGATAATCAGCAGCGAAACCAAGGGCGTAGAAGTCCCTTTGGATGAAAGCACATCGCTCCAGCAGGTAGGTCAGCGAAAGAGAGTTGAATTGGGGCGCCAAATGCCGTTCGACGGAGCCTAGTTTTAGCAGATTTGGTCCAGAATTGAGCTTGAAAGAGAGCCGCAAAGACGGCGGCTCCGACGCGCTGGAGCCGAATTTTCAATTTTGGTTGAAAAAAAGTTGCGCGATTAGGAGTTGAGACCGTAATAGGACGAAAGCGGCTTCAAAATGCTGTCGAACGCGCCTACGTTCAAGTGATTTGGTGCCGAACTGAGCTCAAGATGAGCGCCGGAAGACAGGAAGTATTTGTTTGCTTTCTTATTTACAAAATGATGGGAGTGTCATTACTTATGCAAACAGCTGTAAATTTGCATTTGTTTGCACTGGAATGGAGAGCACAAAGCTTTGCCAGAAAGGACCTGGGACACTAGAAGGAAATCTGAGGAGACAGTTCGAACCGAAATTGCGCTGGCTATCGCACAAAAAAGGTGCCACAGAAATCCAGGCTGAAATGGCTCTAAATGGGGCAATTTAGTGATTTGATGTGAAACTCGGCACATCAAGCCGCCGTTTGAGACTTTCCGATATCGTGTGTTGAGCCTCTTGACCTTTTGAAGGAGACCGAGATCGATGATCTTTGCGAGCCTTGTCGGAAACTCATGGTGTCGTGGAGGTAATTGTGTATAATAACACCTACGTCAATGGATGCGCGCTTTCTTCGAAAGACTGCCCGGGTCCGTTGCGAAAACCTTGCGCCTGGTTCCATGGGGGGTCGAGGGAAGCTTCGGTGCAGGAACCAGGACTCGAAGGCCTTCGATATCCGCTATGTATGTGTCGCGACCGGATGTCTGGTTCTCCTTCGGCGCAATGTTCCAATGGCTGAGTGTCACCATTGCGCGAACCACAGCGCCCATCAACATCGCGCGATAATCGGCAGCAGGGATGAGATTTCGGGCAAAACGGTGGAGTAGTAATGGGTCAAAACAAACCGATCCTTGCGGCTGGTGGAGGGGAGAGTCGATGGGTAAAACTCGATCCCATCAAAAAGATACCCGGGCCGATGGGATCGCCATTGCCGACGACTATCAAAGTCTGCCGTAATGGACCCCGCCAGATCCCGCCCTCCCGCTAAGGTCCAGCTCGAACCGGATTGGCCATATTTATTTCCCATTCATATTGCCAGTGCACTGGGATAATTCTGTTTGTAAACCCCCGTTCTTTGGCACGCCGGTTGCCACTATTTAGCAACCCCATGATTTCTAAGCCAGCGGCCGATGGCGCTTGGTGGCGCGGCGAGGCGGGAGACATCCGGGACGCTCCTGATGCCTCGAAATGCCTTAGATAATCCCAGAAAAATTGTCGGGAATCAGAAGTATTCCCCGCTTGTCCCACAATGTTTTTTGGGAGCATTGCCTTGCTCAATCTATCAAATCTTCGTGGCTCAGACCATTTTGCCCAGAAAACATTGTTTTACGCGGTGTTTTACGCGGTTTTCTGCCCCGTTTATCGGGTTATTATGATAACCCGATGTGTGGGTTAACTTCGGGTTGTTTCACCCCAGTCAAATGGTCATTTTTGAAGTTGTATCACTCGATAAAAAGAACCAATATATCAGGTATATTCGCCGTATATACCACAATGGATACAGAGAGTGGGGCATATTTGCAGCCCCCCAAATCTTCTAAGCAGGCCTTTTGATCCCAAAAGTGATGAGTGATGGCTCAAAAGTGGTGACACCCAAAATAGAAGACTGACATACGATGTTGCCCAAAAGTCGCAATATATCTCCCGGAGGACCCGTTTTTTTTTTGCCGTAGGCACACAGATAAAGCCCCGACGTACTCCCCCACTTTTCATGGCCTTAGAATCGAATTTTTGAGAGATTTGAGCCCCGGAAACATATGGTGGGGTCACATCATCACATCCGCCGGCTAAAAGTGATGGGTGATCGCAGAAATCTGGACATGGATTTTGGATGCTGCAAATATACTCTAGTGAGGGATGAGCAAGAGACTGATGCGCTTGATGGCCCACACTCGGAGCGTTCCGTTATAACCACAAACGGCCAGATCACCGAACATTGATAGGCGAGTTCTACCCATCCACTCTGGACTCCGGCTGGTGGTAACTACTTCACATAGACACCATCTGAATAGACAGTTCGAAGCATAAATGATTTTTGAAGAGGTATATGGGGCCCAAAGAAATCTAAGAGACGTTGAAGGGATACAATATAATATTCATCCAAGAAATCACCGAATATGGGGTAACGACTCATAATTCGGCAGTCCTCAATAGTAGCACCCGATGTCTGCGGAATTTGGGGAGGGGCCCTGGACTTCTGAACTTCTCTTCCATTTTGCGGGAAGTTCCCGAAGTTCCCGAAGCGGAAAGTTTAAGTTATCCCTTCCTTGCACGTGATTTTTTGAGCAACTGAGTTCGTCTGAATCTTTCGCCCACCCTCGACCATTCTCAATTTCGCGGTATATACCACTCAATGTATTTTTCTCGGAAATCGGGTTGGCAATATTCTATTTCTCACGGAACACATAGGGTGCTGAAGCTGAAACAAGTTCTTGGCCGACCGAAGAGATCCTCTGAGAGCTCTGCGTCATGCCCTCTGCAAACTACGCTCCCCACCGGATTCATTGATGCCGATCCATTTGCGAATCTATGCACTGGAGCGATTCGAGTCCGCAACATTACGGCCGCGCTGGAGCCCCTCCTAGGAGCACCCCGAGAACAAGATCTCACACCGAGGACTTTAGTCGGACGGGAGAACGTGAGCAAACAAAAACGAAACTGTGCACATGGTCTCACCTCTTTGGTAGATTCCGAAGAATGTGAGCGCGGCATCTCCTGACCCTTGGTACCTGGATCGTTGGCTCGCGTCTACGAATCGTACTCCTGGTATGAACGCCAATTTCGATGACGGGCTCCCCGAAATTAGTCCCTCGCATGCAGCATTATGGGACTGTTACCCGTCCGTGGGAAATAGCCAAGAGGACCTTGTGTCTGTCGGGCACCCACAAGTGGCTCGATTCAGGGAATCGTTCATATGCGACAACGTCGTATTTGCACCACCAAACCTTCCTTCGGAAGCCGGGAGGAATGGTTGCCCCGATGGCAATGTGAACGAAGAATCTTCCAATCAAGGCGTCACTACAGAGCGAGCAGAGACAGATGTAATGGATGGGCAGTTAAATTTGTAGCGCACGGATCTATATAAGAATCGAACACGGTTTGACTTTGACCACATCAACCGGGGACTGGAGATTTTGACGCGATTGCCGCGCACTGGCGCGGCTTTGACGCGGCAGTGACGCGGCGTGACGCGCGATTGACGCGGCACTGCCGCGCTGCCTGTAGGGCCTCGTACATCATTCTCTGTCCCTCAAAACCACTCCAGACAAGGTTCTGTGACTGTAATGCATCACTCTGAATGAAAATAACAAATCCCAAAATGTCCTCAGGTATCGGCTAAGCCATGCTTAAGCCTCGCTGGTAGTACACATTCTGACCAGATTTTGACTCGCCTCGTTGCCCGATGCAGCTGTTTTATGTTCCATTCCCCTCAGAATTGGTGGAGAAATACAGATTCACAAGTACCTTCAATGAGTAATCAGAGTAGCTTCAGTTGAACTGTTCTGCTGAACTCTGTGTCGGCAAGCTCATTACTGTGAAAAGTCCCCCATTTCTCAAGACGCTCATTTCAATTTGAAGTAGCAGCTACTTCTCAATCCTGTGGTGCATGAACAGTGAAGCTGCTGGAGTCTCAATATGCTTCATCTCTTGGTTCAAGTGTACACCCTCAATTATTCCGCGAGTCACGGTTTCGTGAACTGACAATTTTGTTTGACATTAGTTAATTTCATGTGACCATGATTAGTTGAATATGAAGTCGAGTTGTAATGCATTTGAGTGAGGTAGTCTAAAATGGCTGGCATGCAGCCTGGGTTGGCCGAAATCACTTAGTAGGTGCGGCCTTAACCTGTTCAACAAACGTTCCCCACCCCCAATTCAAGGACGGAAATCGTGGACTGTCAAGCCTCCAGCATTTGTGTAAGCTATGTAGTGAATACAAACCTAATATAGATTCATGTGAACACATGTTGCCTCCGAACTATCGCATTTTCTGACTTGCTTGATGTTCCAACCACCAATCGGACGTCAGGCAAAATATGTATGAGGAAACTGCCGTGAGTCTCCTCAGAGGATCGCAAATACCACTACTTAAACTGACCCAACAGCTTGCGTTGGAAGGTTAATCCGTACTAACATTCTCGGGATTGGTCCCCGTGCATAAATTACGCCACGCACTGATGTGCTGGTATGTAATATCAGATGTGATACAACTCCAGGTATAAATGCTTTCGCAGCCACTTCCCGCCCAAAATTGAACCGTGGGAAGTGTCTACTGAGTTTATGGATCCTCAGCTTTCATGACACAAGAACCATTGTTTTCTGTGCCAAAAGGTTTGTAAGATGAATTATTCCGACCAGGATGTGCTATAGATGTGAATTCATTTACTGATGCTCAACTATACTGAGTCATACTTAATTTTGTAATGTGTCCCGAGGTGATGAGGACCAGTTAAGAATGATTACCGAGAAAATGGATTGTTTCATGCCAACAAAGAGAGCTCACTTGGCTATATGCATGTACACAGTAATGTTCGATCATAACCTTCCGTTGAGAAAATTTTAATTGCAACCTAGGTGTCTATCCACTCATATTCAAATGGTTCATAGTTTATATGGCGGAGCATAAAATACACTCCGGTGAACCAAGGATTCCCAGTTTCAACCTAGCTGGCTAGGGAGGTGTTTGCTGACATCAAATTCAGACCGCTTTCTCTGATCTCACCCAGTGAATTAATTTCGCGAGGAGATCAGATATAGTGTATACTTCATACCACTGCTATTGGCAGGTGTCTTCCGTTGTGCCCGGCGAAATGAGTGGCAGGCAGAATGCCTCAAATAAAGTAGGTTCCGCAGAATTGGGACTTGCCGGGCCCGTCCGCGACTTTGAGTCCACGCGCGTGCAACTTGAACTTTGTTCTTGCGCCGCAGACAGATTGGTTATTATGTGGGCGGTATATCATTACACAAATGCTTGCGGCTTGCCGCGGTCTGGAAGCTAGGGGGATGTGTCAACTAGTAGAAGTTTGATCTGCAATCCCATTCGCGACTAGATGCAACGTTCATACTGCCACAACTTCGGCCATTCACAACGATTTCCGGGCCTTCCTGCCTGGTGCACCATTGTAATAATGGCATTGGCTGTGAGTTTCCGCTCGGTATTGTGCTCTGAGTACTAGTCGGCTCAAGACCTAACATGAGGTGTAGGTACCAGTGAAGCAGGAAGGCACTGCATATATTTCCATAGGAGGGGTACTGCGGAGACCTCTGGTTGGAATGATATGAAATAAAATGCCAGATTCGAGAGTTGCAAGCTACTTATGGGAGTGCTACTATCAAATTCTCACCGATAGACTGACGGATGTCCCGATTCCATGACTGTGGATTTTATGAGGCAACAGAACAGGATACCGAGATGAGATGTTCAATGGTGAATCCAAGTCAATTGTGGTGCTTGACTCAAAATATACATTTTAATTTAACCCATGGTACCATTAGGATGAAGTGACACGGACTTAGTTTTTGGCAGCAGGGGTATAAAAGTTCAATTTGCATGCGGGCGGACACAGAATTGCGGCGCGCAAGGCCCAAGTTTGCGGGGCGGAAGTTTCCGTCCATCTGCCCCAAAAAACTTGGTCCGGCGAATGTTCTGTTTGCGGGGCAGAAATACCAAAAATTGGCAAGTTTGTGGGGTGGAAATAAAAGTGTGTTAGGACCGCCATAGTTTTACCTGTTCCATTGCCTGAGATGCATACTTAACTGCTCATTCTCAGGTTGTAAAACTGGATCCTAGGTGAGAAAGTTAGAGGAAGTTGCGTGGAAATGTTAATCTAATTTGTAACCACCCTGGTCCACTTTGGACGTTCACCATGGTTGATGTTACTTAGCTATCCATCCAAGGACACCAGGGACTGGCGCGCATTGGCGCGGTATTAGCGCGCACTGACGCGGCATTGACGCGCACTGACGCGGCATTGACGCGGCGTTGACGCGCAGTGACGCGGCACTAACGCGGCACTGACGCGGCAGTGACGCGCATTGCCGCGGCGTTGACGCGGCATCTGCGCGGCGTCGAGGGGGTAGGGAGTGAATAAAAATGGTCTTCCAGACCTCTTAAGAAGTCATTCAACATTTATTTTCAAGTCTACAATGGCTAGGGCACAATGTACACCAGAATTGACAAAAACTAACGGGACTTCTCCTATGGAAAGAGTTTATATTTGACCCGGACATTGTTAGATTCTCTCCCAGCCCTTATTTAACTGCTTCTGAGTGTAATTTGAGTGCATTTAAAGTCCACGGGGATCACCAGTAAGTTCAACAGATGCCGCGTCAACGCCGCGGCAATGCGCGTCACTGCCGCGTTAGTGCCGCGTCAGTGCCGCGCCGGTGCGCGTCAATGCGCGCCTGCCGCGTCATTTTTACCAGACCCCATCAACCGGGCCGCAGCTCCGGACGACGTCATCCGCACCACTGCTCCACACTTCTTTGTCGGTTTTTCGACTGTTTTTCGCTCTGAATGTTTCCGAATGATATCGACGTTACCAACCCCACAGCTCCACCAAAATTTTCAGTCCCGAGAGGAAAATGAAGGCCGGATGATGAAGGTGGTTTCCAGGCAAACGAGGCAAGACGAAGGCGAAGTTTTTGAACGAATCAACATGAAGGCAGGGTTTTCAATTTATTTATGAATGGCGATTGGAGAGGCAGATAAAAGCCAGATGAAGATGATTAGCATGCAAATATGGCAAGGTAAAAGTCCAAAATGAGGGAGAAAATGAGGGTATAATTGGGATCAAGGTGATACAGTATTTGCAGGACAAAGGGCGGGTTTACGCCTTCTGTGGGGAACTATTACTGTACCTGCCATACTACTTGCCTGGGGGTGATGAAGGCAACAATTCGGCGGAGTGAAGGGGTAACACTCAATAAAGCAATGAAGGGGCCACATTTGGCAAGCAAGATGAAGGCCGGGTTAACATAATTTAACTTTGAGACAGGCGTTGATATCCGCAGGATGAGTTAGCTGCAGACTTTGCAGAGCACGATGAATTCCTACAGATAAATGTTCGTGAAAACTGGAAGATGAAGGCGATGGAGTTGTCCAAGGAAGAAAACCATTTTCTTTGACAGGTGAGGTATGAGGTAGCACGTCTGTCTCCGAGAGGCAAATCAGAGAGGCAAATCATTTATATCAAGGTAACAATGTGCGGGATGGAGGTAAGGCCAAGGTCATTTTTCAAGGTCATTTTTGGCAGATAAAGGGCAACAGAGCTTTGGAATGAAGACAAGCACTATGAAAAGGAACATGAAGATCGGATCAGAGTGGTCTTTGGAAAGTTTGGAAGGCAATAGAAGCAGCCTTTGGGGAGGAGCATGAAGGCTTACTGATACGGTCATGAACACTTGAAGATGAAGTCAACAAAATCTGTA